>SRQA01001020.1:0-13518 GCA_018360365.1 Claviceps citrina
CCACCAACTCCGCCTCCTTCGGGCGCAAAAAGATGCGTTCCGAATCTCGATTCCCTTTATGCTTTATGCCGCCTCACCTCCCGCCCCGTCATGCGTCGGACTGAGTCCTGCTGCACAATATACATTGTCTACATGATTTGCGGAACCTCGTCCGGGGTATCGATACGTTCCACCCGCCTCGCGCTACGATATATAAATAAAGGAACAAAAACATGTAAAATTAAAGCAACCGCCCACTGCCATGGCCACGCCCTTGCTCGACTAACAGCGCAGCTGGTGAAATAACCAATTCGTTCGACGTGAAAAAGCCGTCTATTGCTTGGTTCGTATAAAAGGGAGCATTATTCCCCTCATGTAGTGTAGAAGTGCACATGCCAGGTCCCCAATTAGTATTTTATGTATTAAAGGGGAAATGAACCGACCCCCCTTCACCAGGAGTATAGTGATTCTGGATTATCCGCGCCTTCATCAGTACAACGCGGAACGTCATCTACCCCCACCGGCAAGTATAAACGCGAAATCTTTCCCCAGCGGTGCCCCGAGCAACAAGTTCTCATCTGGAAGATATCATTTCCGTCTGATATCGCTCTTCTGTACACATCGAGAAACAACTGAGCCTTTACGAAACCATGGTTTTTGCCCCCCCCCCCCCGCGTCACTTCTTCTGCCTCTTCGCGCTCTTATCGCTCGCACTGCTCAGCACACTCGCACTGCGCTTGAACCCACTACTCCCCGGCCGTGGCGTCGTCGATGGCCCCCCCTCCCCTCCAGCCTTGATACTGTCGTGCTCCTTCTTGGCACGGTCCTGCGTGGTGGTGGCCACCCCGTCGCCGGCAGACTGCGACGCCGCACTCATCGCCGCAGGAGGGACGTTGCCGCCATTGGACTTCTCTGCGAGGGCAGCAGGCGTGGCCTTCTTGTCATCCACACCTGCTTTGGCGTCTTCTTCGGACTTCTGGACCGAGTCGGCCGCGGGCGGTGCGGGAGGAGGGGCCGGGGTCGGACCGTGCAGCTTCTCCCGTTCGGCCTTTTTCGCGAGCTCGATCTTGATCTCGGCGTCGAGCTTGTCGGAGACCTTGCGGGCGTCGAGCAGGCTGTTTACCACGGCGAGAAGCTGCTCGTACTGGAGGGTCGTGGCGGCCGTGGGCATGGCGAGCTTGGCGGGTACGTCTAGTTCGTTGAGGGTGTTGGTGATGCGCATCTGTTGCTGGTTGGACTTGTGCGTGAAGAGCTTGTTGATCCGTTCGGTGCGGAACGTGGGGCCGGAGCCCAGGCGGTCATGGTGCGTGACGCCGTAGATGGCTTCCTCTTGGCTGGTGAGCTTTCTGCGCTCGGGAGCCTGCTGTTTCTCTTGCTGGTGCTGATGCTGGTGCTGTGCCTTCTTGCTGGCTGCTGCTGCTGCTGCTGCTGCTGATGTGGGCGTTGACGTCGCGCCCGTGGACTCGCGCGTGGCTGCGGTTGAGCCGGCTGCGCTGTCTCGCTTGCCCGTCTCGGGGCCCGTTGAGGGATTCTGAGCGCTCGCTTGTGCTGTTCCTGATACTTGGGCGCCTCCTGCTGCGATAGACCCCGCCATCGCAGCGCCGCCGTTGGAAGGGGTGTTGGCTCCATCGGTGCCCATGATGGATTTCCTCTTCTTGGACTTGTCGATATTCATGAGGTTCTGCAGCAGCGTCTGCAAGCCAGCCGAAGACTTGAAGGTGCTGATGTCGGTCTCCGCCCGGGGATAGTCCAGCCGGTTGTACAGCTCCCGCCGCTCCTCGTTGAACCGCTCGCTCCGTGCCAGTATGCGCTTGATCTCCAGTAGCAGCGACTCTTCCTCGCGAGCCTCATCCTTGGACCGTGACAGCGTGTTGATGGCGAACTCCTTGCGCATCTTCTCCTGTTTGGGATTGAAATGCGCCATCAGCTCGTGTAGCGCATACTCCTGCTGCGTCATGTACTGGACGGGCTTCTGAGCTGCCATCATCTTGGCCGCCACCTGGTAGTATCTCGCCTTCAGGTCCTCCATCGACCGTGGCCGCGAGGTCGGCACAACAGCCTTGCTCTCATCGCCGTCTGCGTCCGTCTCGCCATTCGTTGCCGACGGCGTCCACTCGTATCGGTCCCAGATGATGGCCCAGCGCAGGTCGAACTCGCTCGCCATCTCCATCAGGTAATCCGTTTCCTCCTTCGTCCAATCATCGACCTGCAGCGAGACGGCATATTGGTCGTCGCTGTACTGTGGCACGTGGACTCTGGCGTTGAATTTGGCAAATGTTGAGTCCTCAAGCTCCCCAGCGGCGGCGGCACCGAAAGCGTCCTCTTGGCTCAGCAACCGCTGGTCGTCTTGTTGTTGTTGTTCTGGTCGTGGAAGATCCCCGCCCCGTGCTGCCAGGACTTCCTGCGTTGCCGCGACCGGGGGATCTTTCATGTCCTTCCTCCTCCAGTGCCTCAAAACCAGGCTCTGGTCATCGCGTCCCGAGTTTCTGAACGGCCGCAGCTCCCATTTCGCGGCCGGTTTCCGGCTCGCAAATCGTCGCTTCTTGAAATGCGTGATTTGTGGGACAATCGCGATGGGATTGTCGCCTCCCAGGTTGAGCACTTCGCGAGCCAGGCCCTTGACGTTGGGTCGGGCCCCCGACGTCTTTTGTTTCTTCAACGGTCTCGAGCCGGACGAGTCTCCCAGGTTGAGGACATCACGGACATCTGACGATGTCATCGTTTATTTTTGTATGTAGACGGCGCGTCGCTGGAAAGCAGTGTGTATTGTGAAGAGAGTTTCCGTCGCTGGCCGATTTCGGCAGAACCCATCGGAAACGGGATTCACGTAGGATTCTCCATCCGCGTCACGGCGCAGCTGCTCTTCGGGCCAAGTCAAGCTCCCGAGATTGCCTTTGATATCGATAGAGCCGTATTTAAAGTTGAGATGAGATCGATTGAGCTTTCGGTTCGAATCTTGTCGTTTCGGCTTTTGTCTTCTTCTGCTCCTGAATTCTTGATGCTGCGTCTAGGTTGGAGTTGGCGTGCAATTATTAGCATTCATTGGCGTCAAATGCGACGCACACGTGACTCCACTATAATCTGACACCTTTGATTGGCCACTGCCAGGCAAGGCCCTCCCCACTCCACTCCCCCGGTCCCCGTTCTTGAACGTGGCAGCTTTCGAGTTGTGCGACAGACGGACAGTTCGTGATCGCAGAATCTCCGGCATCAGCCAATCCCCCTTGCCAACTCCATTCTTCGCCCGCTCTGCCTTCGAGAAACATCAAGGCCTTTCTCCTATCACACCTTACCGCCATGAAGTGCGTCCTTCCGCTCCTGTCGCTGGCCTCCGCCGCCCAGGCGCTGTACTTCTACGTCGACGGCGCCACGCCAAAATGCTTCTTCGAGAATGTTCCCAAGGACACCCTCTTCGTAGGACACTACACGGCGGAAGAATACGACGACCGAGTCAACGCGTGGCAACAGCACGACGGTATCAGCATCTACATCTCCGTCGATGTGCGTACCTTTCCCCCCTACCCCCCTTTTGCCCCGAATAATGTCTCCTTTTCCCATCCACCCACAAAAACACACACACACATCTGTCCTCCACATAGAGACCAATCTCCATGTTAAACTTGGCCATTTTCTCTGAAACAGGAAGTTTTCGACAACGACCACCGCATCGTTTCCCAGCGAGGCTCCTCCTCCGGTCGCTTCACCTTCACGTCCCACGAGTCCGGCGAACACAGGATCTGCTTCGTGCCCTCCTCCAACAGCGGCCGATCCTCATGGCTGTCGTCCCACGGCCCCAACGGCGGCATCAAAATGAAGTTGGACCTGACGATTGGCCAGTCCGGCGCCATTGAGAGCAGCGACAAGAGCAAGCTGCAGGATATTGCATCGCGAGTCAAGGACCTCAACGCTCGATTGATCGATATACGAAGAGAGCAGGTTTTCCAAAGAGTGCGTTTGGTTTCGTTTTGTTGTCCAGTCGAAGAGCCGAAAAATTGTTGAGACTCTCTTGAGTTTCTTTCCTAACCCCCTGTGGCACATGTGAAAGTAGCCCTACTAACGCCATTTGTTGGCCCCTTCAGGAACGTGAAGCCGACTTTAGAGACCAGTCCGAGTCCACCAATGCCCGAGTCGTTCGCTGGATCATCATCCAGCTCGTTGTCATCGGAATCACGTGCACTTGGCAACTGTCACATCTTCGATCCTTCTTTATCAAGCAGAAGCTCACGTGAGACATTGTTTTTTCGTCACCTTCCCAAGAACCGAAAGGCAACGTCCACGCTATCCATTCTCTGCAGATGTTGGCCTGTGACTGTCAAGGTCTTCTTTGGTCCCTAAATCAGAGTTTTCTTTATGTGATGTGAATGGGTGCTCGTTCGGCGAATGTTTTGCACGGATACAATCTAAGAACAAGGGGGGGCATGACGGGTTGATTCTGGTACAATCCCACGATTATGAACATGGATCGATAATAATGTAGCCTTTTCAATGGAAAGGTTTTATGCAGTTTTGGAGCTTCTGTAACTGAAGCATCAAGGCGCAGCAAATCTCAAGACCTTGAGGCTGCTGCAACACCATGTTTGAAACTCTTTATTCCATTACAATGTATACCATGAGAGGAGAAACACCAGACCCGCCCTATATATTCCTGCCAGCACGCTACAACCTTGTCCTCCACGCGTTTTTGTTGGCTTGCTTTGCTGGCAATTGGCATGATCCAACGTCTAGCAATGCGCCGCATACAAATCACTAATCGCACCCCTTTTTTTTTCCCTCAATGGTCTCGTAGGAGGACGAGAAAGCCTCTGGAGGCTTCTTATTACATGATGGGGTGTTTCTTTGGTAGTAGAGTGATGTGAGAGTGAGAGTGACTTCGTGAGTATCGAGTACCGAATATGACTGATGTCCCTGAGAGAAGGCGGAGAGAAATGATATAGAACAAGGAAAAAAAATCGACAGCGGAAAAAAACGTCAAAGTGCACGCATCAACCCAAATATGCTACCTGTGTCGTGACCGCCTTACGCCGTGCTTTGCGGCAGATTGGAAGTGGTTTTTAAAATAGAGTTCCGTTGTGGGATGCCTGACGTAAGAGTATCAAATGTAAGAAAAAGGAAAAAAGAAAAAAAAAAAGAATAGGAAATTTGTCCCGACCCCAATGGCTTCTCCGAAACGGAAGAGATCCCTGTCTATCAGTAGGACTGAGTCCGATGTTTTTGTTTCCGTTTCTTGCTGTACTGCTTCTTCTCGGCCGTAAGATAGTAGGCAAAATCGCATCCCACCGAGCGCAGGTTTATATTTAAACTCTGTTTGCACGTTTGTTCGCGCCGAGTACGATCTGCTGTCAAGGCACCATTTTTGTCGGGGTTGTCTTCGTCGTCTGGTTGTACGCTGCATTTGTCGCCTTCGGGATGCGTTATCGGCAGGCTTGAGAAGGTCACCGGGTTCCAGATCCGAGTCGATATAACCTCCCTCCATGATGCTCGACGTCGCGGTTGCCGTCGTCGTTACAAACCGCCGGTGGCGAGGAGTAGCAAAATGTGGTCGTTGCAAGCAGGTGTCATCAACGTCGACGACCTTTGGATTGCTGCTGCAGCACTAGATGCAAGAGCGATCCCGAAAGCTCATGGGAGGCATCTAGCCACAGCAGATTGTCTTCATGAACTTTTGGAATCCGCTGGGTTGAGGTTCTGCCACTCGGCTATTAGGTTGGCCCGCGGCAATCATGGGGCTTTGCTGCTGTCCTCTCTGTGGTAGGTTCTGAGCACTGTTCTGAAACTGAGCTTGAGTCGAGCCAGCGGGGGTCACCATCTCTCCTCTCAGACCTCCAACTCCACTGAGCCTCTGCGCCGACATAGCGCCGGGAGCGTTTGGCCGCTCTCTCTTGTTGCCCATCTGCTTGATCGGTGAGGGAGGGGGTGGCTGCGCGGCGTTTAAACGGCCGACGGTAAGATTCTGTGCTTGCTGGTGAGAGGTGGTATTTCCAGGACGATGGCCACTGTGCAGTTCCATTTGAGAGGGGCCTGGACGAACGTTTGGGTTGTGGAGGTAGCCAGGCCCATGACTCTTCATTGAGTCCCACCCCTTTCCCGAATCCTTGCTAATCTTCATCCAGTCGTACTCGCCGTCTTCGACCTCGCCTGTGTTCTTCAGCGATTGAGTGAAGAGCTCACGGAGGTAATCGTAGTCGGGAGTATCTTCGAAGCCCAGGTTGCGAACATAGGTCAAGTATTTGGAAAATTCCTCGGGAAAGCCCTCGCAAAGATCCTTGATTGCGGTGGTCTGCTTCTTCTCGCCAATCTTCTCATACTTTTGCTTGTTCGTGGCCGCCTTGAGGCCTTGCCAAGGAAGACCACCGCGGAGGAAATACATGAAAACATGGCCAAGGGCCTCCAGATCATCGCGTCGTGATTGCTCACGTCCCAGATGGGTATTGATGCTCATGTACCGTGCAGTGCCGGACAAGGACTTGCGTTCTCTGTAAGGAATGTGTTGCTTCGTCTTGGGGTCACGATATTGTTTGGCCATGCCAAAATCGACGACATGAATGACGTTGGAAGCTTTGGTGCCGGGACGGCCAATCAAGAAGTTGTCGGGCTTGATGTCTCGATAGATGAGGTTCTTCTCGTGAATGGTCTGGACTCGGGACAGCATCTGCTTGGCCACCATGACGACCGTCTTGATGGTGAAGCGGCGTCCACAATGATCAAAGAGATCCTCGAGGGAAGGGCCCAGCAAATCAATGACTAGAATGTTGTGAAGACCTTCCTGGCCAAAGTAGTAGACGTTGGGGATGCCGGCTGAGAGAGCGTCAGTTGGATCTAGATCAACCACAATGCATGGTGTGTTGCAATGGGATGGCTTGGCTTACGGCATCCGACGAGGATTTTGTACGTTCGATATTCATCTCGGAGCTGAGGAGCGTCACTCTTGCGAGGTTCCTTCACACGCAATTGTCAGTCAAAAGCCAGAGGCGGCGTGCAGCGGCATGTTGCGGCGTCTTGATGAGCGTGTGGCTCGCTTACAAATTTGATGGCCACTTGTTGGTTGTTCAACAGATTGGTGCCTTCGAAGATGACACCAAAGGAACCCTCTCCGATCTTCTTTCCAACGCGGTAGTGGACACCGACCACATTGGACGACGACGAAGCCATGGTCAAGGGTCGAAACGGGCTGCCTTGGGGCAGGCCTCGTGCGTCGGTGGACGAAGATTGTTTTGTCCCGGGGATTGGATTGACAGTCGAAGGGGCGAAAATAGAAGTGGAAAACCTGAAGGGGAGGTAAACTATGTTGCGTCGTCAATCAAGGCGGTGGACGGGAACAGGCGAAGCACACGGGGGTCGGTGGAGCAGAGCAGTCCGTTGTCTGGTAGGAGACAAGAAAAGGGGCTCGGCCCAGGCGAAAGACTCTTGGCTGCGTCGAGGCGGGCAAGTCAGCAAGGACGGGCAGGAATAACCATTTCTGGGACGCCGTGCGAAGGAAGCTGGGATAAGACGGGCGGGGCGTCGGGTTGGAATGCAAGTTTAAGTCTGCCTGGGATGCCGTATGCTGGTGGAAAGGCGGCGAAGAAGCTTGGGTCTCGGGTGCTGGACGCCAGACTGACACCAGATTGGAGCGGAGCGAAGGGAAGACGGAAGAGAGACGACGCAGTCTGGCAAACTCTGCTGACAGGACGGGGGATGGGGCTGGTGTTGGTGCTGAGGCTGGTGCTGGGGCTGGTGCTGGGGCTGGGGCTGGGGCTTGTGCAGAGACAGCAGAGACAGCAAGGGTGCTTGACTGGCAATGGGCAGGCAGTACATAGAACATAGAACGGCCATTCCCGCCTTCATGCTTCATGTGGCAGTACGTAGACAACAGCATTATGCGGCACACGCGCACGAGACCCTCATCAGCTGTGGTTGGAGTGAGAAGCTTGGAATACTACGTAAAGCGGCCATCACGGGTGCCAAGGCTTACGTGTTTTGATGTTTGTTGTAACTTGTGGATGATGGCCAGGCAACAAACACCAGGCAACAAACACCAGGCATCAAATGTCAGGCACAGCATCAACAACACCTGACTAAATCACAGGAATGCGCCGGGAGGGAACCACAGCCACAACCACAACGCATGCGCGCGCGTCTCTTGTTATGGTTCCCCTCTTTTCCGAATTTCCCAACCCTGAGTCTCGCCAACCGGGCTCTTCCGAAGGCAATACGATTCGTGCGGCTGTTTGGCAGTGGACGCCATGTCCTGATACGTGACCGTCTCTCTATATGACAATGGCTGCTGCTGTTTTTATTTTTTTCCTTTCGTCGTTCTTTCAGATTGCTCCTCGTCTCCGAACCGGCGTGCTTGCCAGTCTTCTTCGATCCCTCCTTGAACCCATCGCCGACGTGTCCATTCGAATGGAAGCAACTGATAATAAGTGGTTCTTCACATTCAGCCGTTTCACCGCCACGCGGACATTATTTGGCGTTGGACGCTTCAACCCTATTCGGCTGTGCTCTGGTGTGATGATTGATTTCGACCGGCTAATGTCATCGGAAGACAGGAGCATCGTCTCAATTGATTCAGTGGAGCACAGCGACCAGGCGATAAAGCCCCTGGTCTTGGTGAAATTCAATCCCTCCGAGGCGAGGCGGCGACGTATGTTACGGTATGTATCTCGTTTATTTGCAAAAGCATCTCGCGACAAGGACGACTGCAATGAAAGGCTGGTTCGACCGAGAAATGCGAAGATGAGAAACTCGGATCTAGCAGCAGCAGCGGGGTGGGCAGCGCGGCACGACACACACGGCTTTGCCTTCTTCATCGTTGACGATCCTGGGAGATGACAAGGCGGGCTGATTGGGCCGGGTGCATATTCGCGAGACATTCAAATTTGTTTCTTCTTTTTTTGACACAAAAAGGAAGGGGAGGGGGGGGGGCTTGGTGGCGATTTCGGCCCTGCCTTCCCCGCATAAACTGGAATATGTATGATGCGCCAACCTGTGAAATCGTGGGAGAGATGGAAACTCAAAACGCTGCCTCCGTTCTTTCCTACTCCCGCGAATAGGTTATAAAAAAACTGAAAAAGGCGGACAGAAGATCAATCGCCAAGTTCCTTCTTCCCTGTACTTGTCGAAACAAAACTCACAGCCACCATCATGTCCAAACCAGAAAATATGCCCCCGATGACGTATCGGTTCCTGGGCCGCTCCGGCCTTCAGGTTTCTTCCATTTCCCTGGGAGGGTGGCTCACGTACGGTGGCCATGTTGACAGAGGTAAATGCTTCTGCCGAAACAAGATTGTTGTAGATGATGCATTTGATGCGGAAAAAGGCCGATAAAAATACGCTTGCAGCTGACTGCTTCTCCCGTCGCAGAGGGCACCTTTGCCTGCATGAAGGCGGCATACGACTGCGGCGTCAACTTTTTCGATTGCGCAGAGGTGTACGCCGAAGGTGAGTCTGAGATTGTCATGGGGGAAGCCATCAAGAAGTTTGGCTGGAAGCGAAACGATCTTGTCGTCTCGACCAAGGTGAGCGAGCAGCAGCAACTTGAAACGAGGCCCTCGCTAACCACGGGTTTTTCATCAGGTCTACTGGGGCCAGGCCTTTGGCGAAAACCCCGTCAACAACAAGGGCCTGTCTCGAAAACACATCGTCGAGGGCGTCGATGCCTCTCTCAAGCGCCTGGATCTCGAATACGTCGACATTATCTTCGCACACCGTCCCGACCGCCAGACGCCCATGGAGGAGACGGTCCGAGCATTCAACCACATCATCGACCAGGGAAAGGCCTTCTACTGGGGCACGTCGGAATGGAATGCCGACGAGATCGCGCAAGCGTGGCGATACGCCGACAAGCTGGGCCTCATAGGGCCTGTCGCCGAGCAGCCTGCATACAACATGCTTCAGCGTGAAAAGGTCGAGGCTGAGTTTGCGCATCTGTACCGCGAGAACACGCTCGGCTTGACGGTCTGGTCTCCGATGCGTCAGGGCATCTTGTCGGGCAAGTACAAAAACGGGATCCCCGAAGACTCGCGCTTTGCGCAGACGAGCGTCGAGTTCATCAAGGGGTACTGGCAGCGTACCAGCCAGGATACGTGGAACGGCATCGTCGAGCAGGCCAACAAGCTGCAGCCCATCGCCGACAAGCTCGACATGAAGCTGAGCACGCTGGCGCTGGCGTGGGTGCTGAAAAATCCCAACGTGAGCACGGCTATCACGGGCGCCAGCAGGGTCGAGCAGGTGTATGAAAATTGCAGGGCCGTGGCGGCCGTGGACAAGTTGACGCCCGAGATCATGGGCGAGATTGACGAAGTTCTGAACAATAAGCCTCCTGCTGTTGTGATGAGGGCTTGAAGTTGAAGCATAAGCTGCCATGATGGTTCCCCCTCTTTCAGCTTGAAGCGCCCCCTCTTTGCAGCTTCATACATACCTACCGTGGGCAGTGACGCCATTACATGGGGGTAGCAAATGAAACGGAACATGGCAGCCCGCCAGTCTGTGCAACTAGATGACGTCCCGCGTCCGATTCCACGTTGTGTATGTTCATCGTCACACTGCCGCGTCTTATTCGTTTGAATCGTGAAGAGTCTTCGTATTTCTTCGGCTACTCGGCCCAGCTCGGTCGGGTAAGGAGGTAGATAGGTACATAGGCACCTACTGGATTGGGATGCAAGATGCAACCCTCCACCGCGAACGAGTGCCTCAAACCTGTCTCTTGCATCATCTATCTACACATGAAATGCCCAGAATCCATTCCGTTCTATCCACGACCTAGGTAAAAAAAAAAAAGAAAAACACTCAAAAGCTCAGTTTCCGATCCGGTTGCGTCATTTCCACGATGCGCGCAGTCAACCTCCAGAAGTGGTTCCCATGGACCAAAACGCCCCTCATCTGCAACGGACCAATGCTCCATGTCGTGACGCCCAAGCTCGCCACGGAGGTGAGCAAGGCCGGCGGCATAGGTACGTTTGTTGGTCCCCAACTGTGGGCAACGGTGCCACATATGTATCCTGCTCACCATTAAACCAACGAAAAAAAAAAAAAACCAGGCTTCCTCGCATCCGCCTTTGACGCAAATCCCTCATCCGCACACCTCAAAACCCTAGCCGCCGGCCTGACCGAGTCGCAGGCCCTCCTCACGAGCGGCACCGAGGACGGCGGCCTCTCCTCTCCTGGCGTCGGCGCCGGCGTCATAAACGTGGGCGTCAGCTTCATCACCGGCCACGAGAGCATCACCCGCTTCCGGGAGACGGCCATGCCGGTGCTAGCGGCGCTGCGGCCCGCCGCGCTGTGGCTCTTCGCCCCGGACGAGGGCGTGAAGCCCCACGGGGCCATCATCGACGCGGTCAAGGCCCTGGATCCGGCGCCGAGGGTCTTTGTCCAGGTCGGCAACGTGACCGCTGCGAGGGAGGCCGTCCTCGATGGCGCCGACGTGCTGGTCTGTCAGGGGATCGATGCGGGCGGGCACCAGTTCCGGAGGGGGATGGGCGTGGTGAGCTTCGTGCCCGAGGTGAGGAGCCTGTTGGAGGACGAGTTTCGGGATCGGGAGATTGCCGTGTTGGCGGCGGGGGGGATCGCTGACGAGAGGGGGGTGGCTGCGGCGATGGCGTTGGGTATGTTTTCTTTTTCTTTTCTTTCATCTTCTTCTTTGTTCCTCCATTGTCTTTTTGTCTTCATCTTGTTGGAGGGAATCAGCTGATGACTGACTGACTTTTACAGGAGCGGATGGTGTCGTCATGGGCACGAGGGCAAGTCATTTCAACAAACACCCCCCTCCTGAAACCCTTGCTGTCTATTGTTCTCATGGGTTTCCTTTTTCACCAATCTAGTTTACTGTCGCCGAAGAATCCTGCTACCCCGACTTTCGGAAACAGCTCGTCCTGAGCACCGTCGATGGCGGCTCATCAACCCTCAAGTAAGCTCATGTGCCATTCCTACTCCCCCCCCCCCCCCCCCCCCCCGGGGGGGTCCTTTTCAGTAAATGGCATTACATCCGGCCAACTCGATTCTCCTCCTCGCCTTTCGAAATCCTGTCCACTGACGCGAGCAAACTCTCAGGTCTGAGTTCAACGACCGGATCAACAACAACAGCCTGTGGGGACCCCTCTACGACGGCCGCGCCATCATGAGCACCATCCATGAGCAGTTCCTGGGTGGCGCGACGGTGGAGGAGCTGCAGAGGCGCCTGAAGGAGGATCACTCGAGCGAGGAGGCGGCTAGGCTTGTCGGCACCTGGGCGTGAGTTTTTGTGAAAAAAAAACCCCTTCCTCCTCCTTCCCCCGGCCCTCCCTCGTTGCGTTAGGTGTGGTGTCTTGGCGGGCAAATCTGGGCATTGGCTAACTCGACTTTTGCGATTGTTACCTGGATGTAGTGGCACGGGGGTTGGCCTCGTCAAGAAGGTCAGGCCGGCGGGCGAGATTGTCACAGAGGTGCGTGAGGGGGCCAGGAAGAGGATTCGAAAGCTGGCAGGGAAGCTGTAGGAGTGCTGCGGGCTGCTTCAGCAACACAGCCCACGTAGTAGATGGCGAGAAGAACAAGTCGTTTTCTCTGCTTCCCCCAACAGTGGGACTCTGGTATTCTTTTTCGTCTATGCCCGTCATGAAAGAAGGTGTTACTGAAACGCGATGGTTTTGGAACCCCCCTGCCGTTATATGTTACATGGAATTAAGCCCTGTCCCCAGCCGCTTGTGTCTGGCTCTCACATCTCCTCCGCGCCTTCGAAGAAAGAGTCGTATGCCCTGCCCCGGCTGCCCCGCTCCCCTGGCCCTTTTGAATCTACAACTTGGCCTTGGACTTGGCCTTCTTCATGATGGGGTCCAGCTTGGTGGCCTTCATGATGTCGCCCTTGACCTTGAGTTTGCCCGACATGAAGAGACGCTGGGGATTGGCAGAGCCCTCGACGAGCTTGCCAAAGTCTTCATCGGAAAGAAGCAGGGTGACTGTATGTGTTTTGTTTGAGAAACCCCAAAGGTCAGCCACGCCGCTCCAGGATCCCGGAAAAATACACCAAGACAAACAGGATCTTTTTTTATTCTCAAGCGGAAAAGTCAAAAGGGTTCTGATGTGCTGTTGTTGGGGATTAGGCAAAATTAGGAGAAAAGAAAACTGACCAGTGGGCTTGCCGAGGCCCTTGCCAACGCGACCGGACTCCTTGAGGTCGACGTGCCAGCTCTCGCTCTCGCCGGCCTTGTTCTTGAGGGTGAAGGCAAAGACGCCGTTGGCCTGCTTGATGGCGTCCTTGCGCTCGGCGTCGGAGCCACCGAGCACGCTGTCGATGGCGTCGAAAGCGCTGCTGGAGGGGAACTTGTCTGCATTGGGGGGGGGGGGTCCATTATATATATACATATATACGTATATGAGCACGAGTTGAGTTTCGGGTGTTTTTGATGGGAAAAAAAGTCCTTGAAAAGATGATTGGTGTCCCTTGTGCGCCGGCCCATGTTTCTTATTTTGGGAAAAGAGTAAAGGTTTTTTCTTCTTCTTTTTTTCTTTTTTTTCTTTTTCTTTTCACTATTTACGTTTTTTTTTGTTTTATTTTTTTTTTCCGCAGAGCATGCATGTGAAGACCCC
>SRQA01001021.1:0-13506 GCA_018360365.1 Claviceps citrina
CGCGCTTCCGCGACGGCACGCCGCGTCGCCTCGCCATGAAGGCGTGGCAGCACTGGGTGGGCCCGCTCGGCCGCCGGGGCACCAAGCTCGGGAGCCCGTCCGTGCTGGCCACGGAGCCGAACGAGTGGATGGACCGGTTCCGCGAGCTGGCCATCGGCAGCGACTGGCACTTCACCTGCCTGCACGTCTATGCCCCCGACGCCGACCTCCTGCCCGACCTGATCGGCCACTTCTACTACAAGTTCGGGAAGATGATCTGGGTCACCGCCTTTGGCTGCCGCCACGACCCGGCCCGCCCGGTCAAGTATCCCAAGTCGCCGTGCGGGGACCAGGCCCACGTCAGCCGCACGATCCGCGAGATGGTCGACTTTTTTGAGCGGGACGGCCGCGTGGCCGCGTATGCGTACCCGGACCGGAACGAGTACTGCGACATTTGTGCCGCCGTGGATGAGGGGGAGAAGAAGTTGACCAAGTCGGGGCAGGCGTATCTGGACGCGATTAGCAGGTATAGTTCTAGGAACAGGACGCGAGAACGCTGATCCGATGAGGTTGGTTGTTTCGTTGGTTGCTTGGCTGGGAGGCTTGGCACAAGGAGGAACAGAAAAAGAATCGCCAACATGTTCCTGTCAGCCTCGCCGACCACCACCACCCGGCATAGACTGGACTGCATAGATTGCAATCCTTCATTCTTCGTCTCATCCACCATCGTAATATCTCCTCGTATATACATCACACATGTCGAACAGAAGTACCGTCTTGCAAGTCTAGCCAGTATCAAGCAGCTTGGATAATGAAAAAAAAAAAATTTAAACCACCACTTGCATCATACGGTCCTCCCTCCCGTCGCAAGCCGTAGAAAGAAAAAAAAAAAAAAAAAAAAAAAAAAAAAAAAAAAAAAGGCGCGTCTCCTACGCAGATGTGCACCCGTGTGCTGCTGCCTCGCAGTTCTACTCCTTTCGCGGCGCCGTCGTGGCCACCTTCTCAAAGTGATACAGAGGCTCCTTGGTGGCCCGGCGCTGGAAGAAGACATATCTCTTGAACCACCATGGCAGGGCGACGGTCAGCTGGTACTTGGCAAACTTTCGAGTCGGCACCCCAAACACCCAGTCGAGCTCTTCCAGCGTGCGCTGCATGGTTTCCGGCACCCAGAAGAAGATCATGACGAAGGCGACGACATTGAACCCCGCGTACAAGGAGAACGCTCCGATGGTGTCGAGACGGTCGAGCAAGAACGGAAACGTGATTCCCAAAACCGAAGCCTGCACCCGTGAGTCAGATTTCGACGCCTGCTGTGAAGGAGAAGAGAAAAAGGGCTAGTTTGCTTACCCAGAAAAGGCACGTGGCCACGGCGAAACCCATGCCCGTCTCGCGATGGGACAAGGGATAGACTTCCGCACTGTATGTGAACGGGACGGGACCTTCACCGGGGGAATAAAAGGCTGTAGGGAAAATGTCAGAGCCCTGGAGATACCGATACAGAGCCAGCCGAGTGACAGTACTAACCACCAAAGAGGAACACAAACAAACAGACCAGGCCGGTTCGGGCGTCTGCCATGGAGCCTTCTTCATCGATAAGGGTGCAAAGACCAGCAGCAAGCAGTGTCCAAAACTACCCAGTGTTAGTCCAAACCTACAACAGACGCTGGAGACCAAAAATGACTGACCATCTGTGGGAAGGTGAACAAGAGCAAGCTTCGTCGACCAAACTGTGTGTCTTCATTAGCGCTGGCATGACCGGTAATAAGCACTGCTTATGCTTACAGAGTCAATGGTAAAGAAGGCAGGGAACGCAAACAGCCAGTTGACCAGACCAAAACCAAATGAACCAATCATGGCCTTGAACTGCTTGTTTGGGTCGTGCTTGAAGGCCTGTTCGAAAATGGTCGTCGAGTAGAAGGCAATGATGTTGATACCTGCAACCAGTCAGCCCCAACAGATCCCTCCCCTGTCATGCCTCATACCCCCTGCAATATAGACAACCCAGACACAGCACATACCACACATCTGTTGAGCAATCATGACAGTAAAGGCGGCCAGATTGGCTCGTCGGACACGGGGGACGGTGAAAAGCTGAGTGAATCGAGAGACGTAATTGGTACGGCCCATGAGCGCTTGCTCAATCTCAAGCTGTGCGCTGATGTAGTACAGATCACGGGCGGCCTGGATGGGATCTCGCCGAAGGATAAGCAGGGACTTCCAGGCATCTTGGTATCTGCCCTTCTTCATGTACCAACGGGGGGATTCGGGGCAAAGATAGATGAGAAGAACCAGGGGAACGGCGGGGATGAAAGGAGCGCCTGTAGATTTGCTTTCTGGGTCAGTGATGGACAAGAAGAGAAAAAGAAGACAAGAAAACGGACGCAGGCTGGGATGGGTTCATGGTTCGTACCAAGCATGAGTCTCCAGTTCAAGGAACCGGCCAATTTGAACACGGCAAGGTTAATGGCAGTGCCCAGCATGATTCCAAAAGCCGTCCACATTTCTAATGGGGGCCTTGTCAGTCTCACTCTCGCACGTATTCGTTTCGTCGTGGGGTCAAGGATGACATACGCCATGACATGACCAAAGCACCGCGGATAGAAGCAGGTGCGTTCTCAGCCGCGTAAATCGGCACAGTCGACGCCTTGGCGCCCATGCCAATACCCATCAGAATGCGGCAGGCAAGCTGCTGCTCCCACGTGTGGCACAGGGCAGATCCGATGACGGGCCAGATACAGAAGTGGGCAGAGAAGAAGATGGTGCCTCGACGTCCGAAATAGTTATTCAACGGGTCTGACAGCCAGCAACCGATGAAACTGGACGTCCATCTGGTTAGTCCGCTTTGTCTTCGGAACAGAAAGAAAGGCGGCGGGGCCAACTTACGCAGAGCCGATATAAGGACCAGCGTTGATGAGGCCTACAACAATCTTGTCGTGTGTCGAGGATCCGCCGATCCCATAGTATGCTGGGAAGAAGATGTTGGCTCCATTGCTGCCCGTCTGATCCCAGCCCTGCACAGCAGCACCGATTGAGCAAGTGAAGATGGTCAAGAACAGCCGCAAGGGCATTCGCCATTTGTGCGTCACTTCGTCTTCCAGGATTTCGATTTCCGTGGCGGAAAGCTTCTCGGGGCCGTCTATGTTGCGAATGTTGCCCGGATCCTGTGCCACCAGAGCGCCCTTCTTGAGGAGCGCAGTCTGTCCCTGAAGTCCTCGTTGCTGAGCAAAAAGCTCCACGTCTTGCATGAGCTGCTCTCTGGGAATGCCTTGCAGAGGGTTGCGAATCCTGTAGGTTTGGCCGTCAGACCTTGTGGGCGGTAGCACGGCATGAACCGAGCCCAGGCCGGAATCCGAAATGCTTACTTGGCTGTGAGATTGTGATGAATGTCGGTCTGCTCAGCGTGCGAGACTCCCTTCTCCTCCTCCAAGTGCTCGCGAGCCGTCTTGGATCCGTCACTGGCATTCCATGTTAGTGTTTGATCGCCAAGTCCGTCTACTGGTGTCCCGGTATACTGACTAGAGGTTTGCCATGATGGCGTGTAGAGGGTCCGCCCTTGGCCACTTGTCGATGATTGACGTCTGTAAGGGAGGGAAGGGGAGAGGGGGTGGTTTAGTTTGGGAAGGATTGGGAATGCGTCGGTAGGCCAATGCTCCCTGCTCAGCACCTGAAGCTACAAAAGGAGCGGGACGGTGTTGACTTAAAGTAGTCAGAGATAGATCGACATCAGAACAAGACGGCGAGACAACGACCCATCCCAAGTACATATAGACCATGTAGACAACCCGTGATCCTGACCCTGACCCTGGCCACAGACGACACCGGGGGGGGGGGGGTGGTCGACTCCTCTACCCCAATAATTGCTTCTCTCTCTCTCCACATCCTCTCTCCATATCCCCGCACCCCGGAATGGAACGTCAAGGTGGACTCTGGAGGAGAGTTGGGGTTGGACCAAGACTGGCCCACGACTCCACGAGACTTTGATAATAGCAACGGGGCGCATTCCGTTCATGGCTTCGATCCTGGAACTGAGCATGGCTGTGTGCGGGGTGACAATGCCATGAACATTTGACAGCACCCTCGCGGCACCCTCGCGGACAAGCACCGGCCGTTGCAGCAGCGGGTTGCAAACGGCCGTTGCGCACCCTCATACCGCACCTGGCGCTCAAGACTGATGGAGGATGATGATGAATCGTGACCACTGACAGGACATGATGGCATCTTGCCCGTCGAACCCATCGAACTCTATGAACGCGGTCCCAAGCAATAGCTTCTCTGAGACGAGAGGACCGACAGCCCCCCGCCGGATGCGGCCAGGCAGCAGAGTTTCCTCTCCCATGATTGGATCCGACTGCACCACCGCCGACACGACACATGGACCGTTCGATTGAGGTTGCCTTGTCAAAACAGCACAATGCAGCCGGGACCGCACTGCTCCACGGGCGGGCGACAGGGGCATGGGTTCTTGGTGAGGGATGCCTACTGACCAGGAACCGCTGACCAGGCGAAACCGAGATCTGCTTCACGGAATCACAGGAAAGCCGAAGAGCACCAGGCTGCTCCCGACATGGTTTCTCACATCGGCCGCATCTGCAACCTGATTCTTGGCACCCAACTCCCGAGTCGTTTATTCTGCTGCCTATTCGTGAGTCGTCAACCAATGGACCAGGCAGAACTGGCCTGGTCACAGTCATACATGGAACATGGAACTTGACGCCGTCAGTTAGACACTAGGTTCTTGTTCCTCTTTCCGGCCCTTCCGGCTTTATTTTTGTATGTCTGTTTTCCCTTACTAGCTGCAAACTGCCCTCCAATCCGTCGGCATCTGCGGCAGACAAAAAGGTAGCTAGCTGTGTAGGGCGTAGGGGCTTCGGCGCCGTCGCAAAAGGTCGAGGCTCGTTGACTGGAATGCTTTGCAAGACTATGCTGATGAGTACTACTATGGAAGAGCCTCACTTTCTCTCTCTCTCTCTCTTTTTTTTTTCCGACGATGGACGAAAGCCTCGATTGGTGGCTGGGCGGGCAGTCTGCTTGCAAATCCAAGACGGCAGGCGCGTGGGGCGACAAGTGCCCGGTTGCCGGCGCTCCTTCTGTAACTCTCTCTCAACCTCCACTCTCAACCTTGCTGCTGCTAGGCATGACTAAGCCACCCCCCGCAAAGTTTGGCAACACAGGCAGACATTTTGTACATTGGACCGTTTTTTTTTGTTTTTTGTTACCAGTCCAGAGTACATAAGTAGTATGTGAAGAAAAGAAGGAAAAAAAACCACTGCTCTCTCTACCCTGGTCCACACGGTACACACCAAGCAATCGGCCCATGCGGAAAAGGTACAACGGGCAAGCACTATTAGACAGCGCTATTGGACAGTGTCACTGTCACAGTGTCACAGTGGACAAAAGAGCACGGATCAATCACACTCCTCACCCCGGACCTTTGGGCTACAGGCTACAGGCTAGCTATCCCCATCGATTGTTCTAGAAGAAGGAAAAAAACTAAAAATGGATTTGATTCTGGGGACGAGATGGGGCGAGGACCGGGCCTTGGCAGTTGCTTCGACAAAAACAAAAGAAAGAACAGATTTTCCGCGTGCGAACTTGTCCGGGGTAGATTGTAGATGTCGGGGGCCAACGACGTGATGGACTCGTGGTTTCTGCTTCGGCCGTAATCTCCTCGCCCGGCATTGAGCAGTGGAGGAGGGAGGGGATGAAATAGCTCCTGCATTGTCTTCTAATCCTTTCCTGTGCAGCCAGTCCAGCCCCATCCCCCCTGGGACAAGACCATCAGATTGTCGAACAGGGGCCAGACCTCGGATATGGGCTGCTGAATCATCATGATGATGGTGCGGCCCTTGTGTGCGCAAGAGACTTCACATTCCGTACAAGCCGAAACGCGCTCGTGGCATCCCACCCCCGTCGTCGGCTCGTCCACAAACAAGCCGCTCCCGCCGAGGATGCCTGTCAAGGTCCCCGGGCGCGAGGTCCGCCGCCCACGGAAATGCAACAGCTTCTTCGTGCGGGGCGCGTCGTCAATTCTTAATGATTGCGTTGCGAGGGGCAAAGACATCGGCAGCAGGGGTTGTTTTTACAGGCCATCCGAGACGGGACTGGGCGTGGTCGATGGCGATCATCTCAGATTCATATGATCAAGACATCCATCCATCTCTCTATAGGTGTGTCGATTCGTTGTACCGCGATGGCGGGCCCGGCCATACACGCGTACCCAACCCTCGTCGACTATCTATCATGTCCAAATACAAGGCTGCTATCCAAGCAGCGAGATGTTTCCAAGCAGATTCTTTTCCATCATGGTGAGTGGCAAATGCTCCGACCCATGCACAAAAAACTATATCCCCAAACATGCCGCGCCATGTACAGTTGTGAGTGCAAAGACACAACTCAGCTGTGATTGTATGGTCTATCGCTCCGCATAATGTACACCTGACCCGTCAGAACAGCCGACCCGACAATCATGGAGATTGCAATGATGGGCAAGTTGACTCGAGCAAATTCCAGGCCCTGCACGTGGATGTGTTTGCGAGACAGGATGTCTCTCCAGAGCAGCCCGGCCAACGACGCACTAAAGGCCGTGCTGAATGCGCCGTAGTTGACGCCGATGGCCATGCTGTACACCGTGGCCCAGAAGGTGCGGTCGCTGATGTCCGTCTGGTTTTGGGTGTTGATCGCTTGCCACGTTTGGATGACTCGGGAGAGGAGGATTGTGGTGCCAATGTTGGTTCCGGCAAACTGTCATGTGGGTGAGAAACAAATAAGGAGACTTGAGAGAATGGCGCACTGTCGTCAGGCAGAAGAGGATCAAACTCACATTGCAAAGTACAGTCGAGAGAAAGCCCATGCCGCCAATCGCGCCAATGGTCCCCGTCTTTCTCACCCAATGGTCCCACCCGTACGCAAAGACGGGAATCCAACCCTTGGTGGCCAATGCCTGCACTAGAATGAACATTGAGAATGCAAAGGGCACCAGGGCAAAAGGCAAATGGAGAACCACTGCCGCGGCGGTGGGAAACGTCTCCTGACACCAGCGAAAGCAGTCCTTGGAAAGAGATGCCAAAGTTGTGCGGCCCTCGTGACGTTGAAAGGACAGTTCGGGGTTGTCGACGTCTTGGCATGGCGACTTGACCGGCCCCTCTGGGCTTGGAGATGCAGAGGCCCCGCCGTCTTCGTCCGAGTTGGCAAGAGAGCTGCTCTTCTCCTCGGGAACTTGTGCTGTTGCACCGTCAAAGCCCGGCCTTTTGTGCGATGGCATGGATTCGCTCGATGAGCTGCTGATGATTGCAGCAGTGTCATCAGTATTCTCTGATACCAGGATCGTGGGAGGGGGTGGCATAGAACTAGTTTGGCCATGTGTGCCGGAAGTAGACGTGCCAAGGGTCTGATCCTTGAGCTCAATACTTCCGCCATTGTCGGCACTGGCTTGAACCGCTGATAGCCGTTTTTGCTCCCCTTCACGCAGAGCTCTCTCGGCCCTAGCATTCTCCACCTCCATTCGGCCTCTTCGGGCGATCTGTCTAGTCTCCTCGCGGTGATACCATCCGAAGCCCAAGTCCCAGCAGAACATGATGACAGCTGCTGGGAGTGTGACCCAGAAAACAGGATGTGTCTCGGTACCGGTACTGACGGCGTTGATGACAAGAACGGTGATGAGGGTCGCTGCCATCACGACGGCACCAAATGCAGCGCCGCCTTTATCCAAAAACGGGTTCATGATCTCTTCCAGGGAGAGCAGCTGCCCCTGCTCATCATTCTCGGTGCCAAGGTTCTCTTCCTCCTCCAGATGGCCACGTGCATGCGGTATGTTGGGATTGACTGGTTTCTTGGCTCGAGCTTCAGGGGGTAACTCATGCATCTTGATCGAAGATGGTATCAGTGACTCGTTGGCGAAGACGATGTAGAGCAGGAACGGAAACAATACAACCGCCGTGACGACCACCGGAACGATCATGTTTGCCGTATAGTTGATGAAGCGAATCTGGAATGCCCCGGCAAGCACCAAGTTCGTTGGGTTGGAGGAGACGAGAATCGCGGACGCAATGTTGGCGATGGCAAACTGTGTATGAATCCAGGCGCGAGGATGCACGATATTGCTCGAGACTCTAGTCATGTATGCCAAGAAGGCGGTGCCTGACAAGATGATGGGGTCGTTGCCGATGAAGCTGCCAATGACGAAGAAGAAAGCATAGAGAAAGAAAAAGAGTCGATGGCCAACTTTGCCGCCCCACTGCAGGATTTTGAATGCCAAATACCGAATCAATCCGGATGCATCGATGGATATGGCGATGTACGCCAGGGTGATGAAGAAAACCATGATGTCAAGAGGAGAGATGTTGTCTGCGCCGATAGTCCCGTCGTGGACTTCCCTCCGACCAATTGCCAGGATGGCGAGCAAGAACAAGTCGGCGATCAGTGGCGCAGTGACAAAGTTCATAGGAAAGTTGAACCTCACCCAAGGCTTGAGTTTGCCATTATGGTAGTCGCCGTCGACGTCATCCTGAAAGGTGCTGCTTCGGGGAGCGATTATGCGCAGATGACTCAGCAGGTCAAGGACTATATTCCACAACCTTCGTGGGATATAAAATGGTATGTGAAACGGGAATAGAACGTTGATGTCTAGAAGAAAGAAGACCCAGAATTAGCGAAGCAAGTTTGCCTACATCCTATGGCCAGACCCTGGTTTCTCCTTTCTTCGTGCCCGAGGTACATACTGGTCAGGATGAAGACAATCAGGGTGATGATGGACCGCCAGCTCCGGATCTGGTCTGTGTCGAGTGAGATGTCGTCCATTGTCTTTGCGCCGGCGGGAGAGCGAAGAAAGGGTGAGTGATGAAGGTTTGACGGTCCCTGTCTTTTGCACCCTTGATTCCCCAAGCACAGCCTTGAACCACTCAATCAACCATGCCGCGCAATCATTTCCTTTTGCGTGTAATAGAGAAGGCGTTGAAAGGGTGCTCAAAGAGGCAGAACAGGTCACAGTCGTCACGAGGTCGAGAGCGACTTCTCGAGAAGCGGACCGTTCGCGGCAGGTCGAGGAGAGACGACAGGAAACGCAGGGTGGATTCCAGGGCGGGAGGCGGGAGGCGTGAGGCGTGAGGCGTGAGGCGTGGAGGCGTGAGACGCGCGGGAGCTGGGCACTCCACTGATTGGGCACGGATTTACCCAGAGCGGGTAATCAGGGTAGTCAGGGACGATTCAGGGTGGTGATCAGTGTAGGGTACGCTGATACAGTGACCTGCAATGGGGCAAAGAGGGAAAGCGCGAAGGAAGGCCACTTCGCCCTCCACCAAGGAGTCGTCGGCATTGGCACTGTCATGATTTGTCTTCCATGCTTCCGCGGATCCCGCACGCAGGAATGTCATCAAGTCATTGCCAACTTCCAAGTCATTGCCTCAAACCTCTCGAAACAAAGGCGGCACGGCACGGCACGCTGGTCACCACTGACCACTGACCAGCCACCAGCCAACCACTGGCCAGTGAGTCAGTGACCAGCCCACCGCGGCTTTCTCGTTTGAGGCTGACGCGGATTCTCGAAGCTTGCACTGCACACTGGCAAGTTGCAACGGCACAATGCACACGTTGTACCCTTGCGCCGCCCCAGTCCTCTTGCGGGAGTTGGCCGGTACGACGCTGATGTTTGCTGGTTCGCGGCCGTGCTGGCATCTTGCTGCCTGGTCAGACCGAAAGGGGCTGAGGCAGTTCACGCGTCTACTTGCTTACAACAGTCAACATGTCTCGACCTGCTCTGAGTAACCAGTCAGCCTCATTCTCGACTAGGTGGCCGGAGAAGATGGAAGAGCGCGGCTGCGCGCATGAAAGCTACACCAGTTTAAAACTATCACCGCCGCCAAATTTTGCCATTGTCAACACGCAAACCTCTGTCTTGGACAGCTTGTCTCTGCCGCGACCGCTCACTCGCTGCCTCATGGAGGCGGACTGGCCATGCCCGCTTTGTCTCCGCTCCACGCATCTAGCCCGGCAGACCATTGGGCCATCGGTGGCGTTGCAAGCAATCTCCAGGCGGCAAATGTCACGGATGCAACGGCTCGTGGACTCGAGGTTGTTTGCGCATGGCCCGTGTCTGGACAGTACGGGCCAGGCTCTCGAATATTGTATGCCGCCTCCCGCACGTGGAACATGGAAACTCTCCCAAACAAGTGCTCACCTCGCTGCAGATACTACGTCCTCATAGCAGCCTGTGTGTTGGCACGCAAGGCAGAATGGATCAAAAACGCATGTCTTGCAGCCGCCCTGTTGCTGCCGGCCGTGGCTTCGTTGCATGCAATCGTTCTTGCAGCCTTTCATCGAAACGGTATGTCCACTGTCTGCTTTGCGATTCGGCGCTTTTTGACCTCGCGAGTCTCATCCTGGACAGGTGCGGTCGATTTGGACATATACGGTGCCTTTCAACTGTGTGCAATCGGCATTCTAGCCGCCCCCGTCACTGTCAGACTATCGAGGACATACTTCTATGACCCGGGTCGCAACACCATCTTCCTGTGGGCTGGTCTCATTCTCGCAGGTGAGCTTGCCGAGTCCTTACACACACACGGGGATGATCCCTTCCAAGTACTGACTTGATAGGACTGCTGAGCCTGACTGTGGAGTTCTACAGAGCGCAAGCCGCAGTATGTACCGTGGACGGCCAGGGACGTCCTCTGTCGTCAGACCCGAATGACTTTCCGTATGAGGCACAGCCGGCTTGCAATATGACGTGCACGGCCGACACCGGGCCCCAATCTCCCATGCGCGGCGGGGCAGCCAACAACAAATATGTGATTCCAGTGCCAGACAAGCTCACCTTTGGCGCAGGGACGCTTCTCTGCGCCGCCTGTTGCGTGCATGCCGTTCTTTGGCTGGCATCCATGATGGATAAGATATTGGAAATCAATTGGAAGTCGCGATTCGGTGTTGATGACGAAACGTGCAACGAACCCATCGAGGGGACAAACGGCGCCACTATCGGAAAGATGTACCTGGTCAACGAGACGGTAAGGTTCTTCATGAGTGTTGCCATTGTACCGATATTTGCTAGTGCTGGGCTCGCCGTCCTCATCGTTGGCGAGATCAACTTCTTCTCCGAGCAGATGAGGTATCAAAATGAACCAATGGCAAGTATCGGTGAGTTTGTTCCATTCTCCCTCTCCTTTCCTTCTCTTCCCGGGCCGGGATGGCCACAACTCACACACGAGGGAGCGAAGACTCATGGCGTCGGCAGGTCAATGGGGTCCAATTGTCGGCACTGGGCTTGCCATTGTGGGCTCACTATACATGTTGCTCGCAGCAGATATCGAAGCTGCCATGCAAAGCCCCAGTACAGTCGGCAGCGAACATGGCTGCGCATGCAAGCATCACCATGAACTTCAGTCGGCGAGGGGAAGACATTTGAGCCGAGCGCCAAGCAGCCGAGGTCCTTCTGAAAGCAAAGATGGGGACATGGTAGAAGTCATGCCTCATCGAGAGGATCGTCGTGACGGACTGGGCACCCTGTCTAGCCCCGTCCGCGGACTCGACAACCAGGGCGAGGCGCAACCAAGGTATTCGGCAGATGTTGGCAAAAGACTTGGTCGCAACATCAGCAAGCAGTCCACAACGTCTTTGGCGGCGAAGCACGACAAGCCACATGGCGATGGCGGGAGTCGGCAAAAAGTAGCAGCTACATTGATTGCAATTGGAGGTGCACTAGGCTCGGCCACGCATGACTCGTTTGATCTCTCGAAATTCCGCGATGGTGCAGCCTTGGAATTTCCAGAGATTCCGGGCGAACGAGAACGGAACGTCAACCTGGCACATATCAAAGAACTGTACAGCAAAAGGCTGGAGGAAGATGGCACGCCTGCCGTTCAAGCGTCGCGATCACGGGCCAGCAGCTTCAACGGACAAGGACCGTCCGGCCATGGCCTGGACAGCCTGAGACCATCGAGAGAGGCCTCGCCGAGACCTGGGCGCGCCACGTCGCGGTCTGCATCCCCTGGCGCCTCTTCGTCGCGGCCGCGAGCGAGCACCGTACCCGCTCCTTCAGAGTCGCGAGAGCCTCAGCCGGTGAGCTCATCGCCGGCCGGTGCGGAGTCTAGCCGGGGACGGCAGAGGCAGCGCCGCGAAACACTTGAAGTTCCCCATGTTGTCCACCTGCGTTGTCTTCGCGAGCCGGGGCCGTCACATGGCCAGCCTTAAACCTGCGGCCTCTACCACGGCCATTACAGCGAGCACATGCACGAAAGAGCGGAGCCGTGCCTCCAGGCATCAAGCAACACGCCAGCAGAAGAGCCATCCAAGAGAAAAGAAGATCAAATCATTCCTCCCCACAGGTGAAGGAAGCAAATGACCTCCTCCTACGCCACATGTACCAAAGCGATGTAATACGAAACATTTCCAAACCGGGCGTGCCTCAAGAAAGATCCAGCATAGCATGGTAGCTTTTTTGTTTCTCTCGTCCAGGCTTTTTTCAAGTGGTCGATTGTCAACGGCGAGAATGTAGAGAAATTCATGTTCTTAAATAGAGTGTGCATGGGCTCAAGAACTAAATTCGCTCGTTGATTGAGGGAAGAAAAAAAAAGAGAAGACATGGTGGTGTGAGAGACGTTTTGGGCCACGGTGCGCGCATGCATGTACGTTACTTTCATGTATGATGTATGTGCACGTCCGCGGCTCGACAAGCAGCCCCCCCCCCCCCCCCCCGGCTTCCTCCTGCCGCGGAGCGCAGCCTCACAGTCTAGACAGTCTCACAGCTTGGTCTCGTGGTTTGCTTGCGCCATCTCCCCCGCTCAGCCTTCTTCTTCTTCTTCTTCTTCTTCTTCCTCTTCCTCTGTCTCCATCGATTCCGTAACTTGTCCAAAAAAAAAAAAGGGAGCTTGTTCCCAATAACCGCTCCCCTTCCAACATGGCCGCCCCCTCCGCCCACCACGAGGCCCTCCAGCCCATCCACCCCTCCATGGCAGGCAAGCTCGACCCCGTCTTCGAGCAGCTCTACAACGACAACGTGGCCCAGACGCCCCTCCGGCCCATTGACCTGGCCCTCCTCCGGACCAAGTACTCGGAGCTGTACAGCTACGGCACCGGCCCGGCCCCCGAGGTGGGCCGCATCTACGACGACGAGATGCCGCTCGACGACGACGACGACAACAACGACGACGACGACGCGGCCGCAGCCCCCGCGTCCACCAAGCCCAAGCCCAAGCCCAAGCCCAAGCCCAAGCTCAAGCTCCGGGTGTACGAGCCCGCGTCCGAGGGCCCCTGGCCGGTGCATCTCGACTTCCACGGCGGGGGCTGGGGCCTCGGCGACCTGGACACCGAGGCGCACATCTGCCGGCACATATGCGCCAAGGCCGGCGTCGTGGTCGTCGACGTCGCGTACCGGCTCGTGCCGGAGCACGCCTTCCCCGCGGGCATCACGGACGGGTTCGCCGCGCTGCGCTGGGTGCGCGACATGGGGGAGCGGCGGTTCGGCATCCGGCCCGGGAGCATCTCCCTGGGCGGCGTCTCGGCCGGGGGATGCATCGCCCTCGCGGTGGCGCACCTGGC
>SRQA01001022.1:0-13504 GCA_018360365.1 Claviceps citrina
AAAAAAAAAAAAAAAAAAAAAAAAAAAAAAAAAAAAAAAAAAAGAGAAACTACAAAAAAACTCGACAAAAAAAAAACACATTGTGCGGTACCTTCGGACCCCAGCACAGCAACGAGGGCTGCCTACCCTTGGAATGAAAGCCTACTTCTTGATGCCTAGGAAGTTGCGTCTCTTCTTCTCCTTGCGCAGCTTGCCGTCTTCCTTGTGTGGTTGTGGTGGGTGCGAGGGGCCGTTGCCCGGGGGCGGGGTTTGGGCCGCGCTGAGACTCAGGTTCGACATGGACGCCGTGGGGAGGGCCGGTGAGAAGGGGGACGGCGATGCGGGGGCTCGCGGGCCGGCCATTCCGGGACCGACGGCGGATGCCTGTGGCGGTGGTGGTGATTGCGGCGGCGGCGGCGGCGGACGCTCGAACAGGTGTGCCGGGGCTCGGGGCTTGGGCCGCTCCATGGGAATGTCGAGCTGGCGCTTGTCGCGGCTCAGGTCGGCGACCTGGCGGACGTAGAGCTGGGGGGTGAGCATGTGGGACGTGGCGAGGATGATGTCGCGGCCCTTTTCGCGGCTGACGTCGTAGCAGGCGCGGCTCTCGCTGTACGTGGCGCCGCCGGCCATGAAGAGGATGATTCTCTGCCGGTTCTCGGGAGGGCGACGACCGGCGGCGGCCCAGTTGGGTCGTCCGGCGCGGAGGGAGCCGCCCTGGGCGGCCAGCAAGTCCTCGTTGGGATCCATGGGCGGTTTGACGTACGGAAACAGGCTTTGATCAAGCGTGCCCCTGGTCAGCGCGTCGAGCATGGACTGGACCACGGGCTCGTAGCGCGAGAGGGCGTATTCCTCGTTGGGCGGCAGGCTTTTCGGGTCCTTGGGGAACAGGGGCTGGGGCACCTGCCGCGGCTCCTTGAGCACATGGAACGTCTTGCCGCCCAGGAGCTCGAGGTTGGAGACGACCTCGCCGTCCTGTGGCGGCAACGACGCATGCATCAGCAGTTTCTGGACGTCTTCCGTTATGACGCCGCCCCGGTACAGGACGTACATGATGATGAGCCGCAGCCGATCCGACGACAAGACGGCTTCATCGTCCAGCAGGCTGACGACGGTCTCGAGAACATTCTTGGGCCTCCGCCCGTCTTCGTCCAGCCCCGTCGACATGGCCTGCTCGATCGAGGCCAGGTCAGGCAGTTTGTTGTGCTGGAAAATGTTCATGCACTCCTGCGCCATGGTGAGATGCAGCGAGTATGCTTCCTTCATTTCCTGGAACTGCGGCAGCCCGGCCAGCATTTCTCGGATCGCGTTCAGGCTCGTGGCGTCTGCGCCGTCGTTGGTAAAGTGCGGGTTCTCATTCAGGAACTTTTGGAAGTCGCCCATGAGTTTGTCAATGGTGTCCTTCATGTGTCGGTGTCGGTTGTCGACCCAGATCCTGTCCCTGTCGCTGAGTTCCATGTCCTTTTCCGTCTCGTCGGCCATGCCTGCATTGATCTTTGTCCGGTATGTGACCTTGTCTGCGTCTTTGATGGACAAGAGGTCGTGCGCCATGGCTTGATATGTGAATTCGTGCAGCAAGGGCGCCATGAGGTCCATTGACCGGTCCGTGACTATCAGCGTGGATCGCGGTCGGTTGGACGGCGGCGGGAAGCTGGGGTTCCAGTGCGCGTAGCCATCGAGTTCCTCCTGCACAAATCGGGCCAGATGGGAGCAAAGCACCGAGGCCTCGTGGACGGCCTTCTTGGGTCGGAAATATCGAACTCTGGGATACTCGCCAAGGGTAATGCAGATGCCGGCAATCTACATGTGCAAGAATGATTGTCAATGAAAAAAAAAATAAAAAATCCGCGTCTTGGTTGCAAGATTGGGGACCAACCCAAACCCCGCCCTCTCTCTCGTCAAAAGAGGAGGCAGGAGAAGAAGAAGAGGAAGAGGAAGAAGAAGAAGAAGAAGAAGAAGAAGAAGAAGAAGAAGAAAACGTACTCGTTGCGCCAGACTCTGCATATGTTTGGGAATCAAGTTGTTGCATGCGGGGTGGTATAGTATGGGGAAGCTCCACGGATCCCTAAACGTGATGAGATGCGACTCTCGCGGATAAAAGTCGATGAACAGAGTCTTGGAGGATGCTCTCAGCTGCCTGATGCCCGGGAAGTCGTCGAGTTTGTGGCGCAGGCCGGGATCTAGCAGTCCTGTCCACACAAGATAGCCTCTTCGGTACCGTCGCGCCTCGAAATCGGCAAGCAGACAATCGACAATGTGAGGCTCGGGGGAGAGCAAGTAGATGGCCTCCATGCTGGGATTCGGTTCTCTTCGGTCCTCGATTCGCTCGATGGCTGTCGAAAAAAGGTAGGTCAGCCTTTGAGGTCCAGCCTCGGAGGTCGGGCAGGCTGGGGCGGGTTGGGCATGGTGCTGGACTGACTAGCGATGTTGCTGTTGAGCACTTCATCTTCCGTAACAGCATTGTCGACGATCTTCTTGGAAGTTTCGTCCACGATGAGGCATTTCCACTGCAACAAGTCGGGCATGTCAGTCAGGCCATGCTCTGGAGCACACGATGGGCAAAATGACTGTCATGGAGGTCAAGCCACACGTCACCCTGGGTTATGTCCCGGATCTCGTGGAGAATAACTGCAGGAAAGCTTGGTTAGCCGTCGAGCTCGTGGCGGTGCAACGATAAGCGTCATGAGCCATCTCGTAGCAATCTCGTACCATCATGCTGCTCCTGCAGCACGGACAGACCCATGGCCGGCAGTACGAGAGCTCCAGGCTCCTCGTGCTCTCGGTCAAGGAAGGGCGACGGCGACCAGGTCTGACGGGATTGCAGCTCTCGTCTCGAGCGTCTCGAGGGCAGAAGATGGACGGCAGGCGCTGTGCCAGTCGTCAAGCGCGAAAGTCGAGGGAATGGACGACGGGATGCGCAAGTGTTTGCTGAGAAGTCGACAAAGCAAAGCCAAACGCGAGGTCGTTGCATTGGCGGGGTTTTCCAGGACGAGACGAGACGAGAGAGACGGAGTGTCGAATGTCGCAGGAGGATCCTGGATGGCGCAGGGGGGCTTCGGCCAATGGCCAATGGCCACCGACCACCGACCACCACCAAAGACCGACCACCAAAGACCGACCACCAAAGACGAAAGCGGTGCTCGGGTTCCTCTTTGAACGATTGAATGGCGCCGGTCAATCTGGATGAAATACAGCACAGTTCCACATGCAACATGACACAAGTGGGCGGTTCTTTCATGCTGACGAGGTCATATTGGAACAAAAAAAAAAAAAAAAAAACAGAAAAAAAGAACAAAACCATCATGTCCGTAGTTTCACGGGGGCCGAGACTGCTACTCATCCATGGCCCGCCAAAGGTAGCTCTCGACATCCACTCGTCCGTAAATCTCTGCCTGCAGTCGTGCTGCCCGCTGCTCATCACGAGCCGCCGCAGCTCTCAACTCCTTGCCTGTCAGCTTGCGCGGCGGAGGCGGCGGCTGCTCCTGCTTCGCCTTGTCCGGTCTCGTCGCTCCAACGCCCAGCACGTCATCTTTGGGCTTCACCTTGATGGGATATCGAACTCCCTCACCCTCACGGCCCAGCCCGCGCCGCGCATCGGGATCCCATCCCAGAGACTCCAAGGCCCGAAGGCCCATTCGGGATCGGTCCAGCGCGGACGGGGGGTGTACATGGGGCATCTTCACTTGGTGAGCCACGGACGCCTCATGCTCCCTGACCGAGGTGGTGATGGGCAGAAAGCAGGCTGCGCAGATGGACGGTTCCTTCTCGGCGACGATGCTCGACTCTGCTCGTGGAGTGCCCAGTCTTGTGGCTGGCGCTGAAGCAGACTTGGGCTTTCCGTGTCCAAGGACTATGCTGGCATATACGTCTCCGACTGCCGAGCCTGGAGGAAAGCCTGAAGGGATCTTGCCAGCGGATGCTGCCACGGCGTTGTCGGGTTCTGTGGCCGGGACAAACTCGACTCTTTGCCGCTTCAGCCCGGATCCGAATGGCTTCTTGTGGTGCAGAGGAATGTCCCCGTCGTCGTCCCCGTCGTCATCATTGCTACCGTTGGACTCATCCCTCAGCCGGCGCATGGCGTCCAAACCAATTGACGTGCGAGCGTCTTCTTGGCTGTTGAGCCCGGCGAACGAACCATGCCACACCTATGGCGCAGCGTGATTGTGTGTCGGATGAAAAAAAGAAGCGATTCCCGTGCTGCGAGAGCCAGAACGGAGTACGCAGGACCCACAATTTCCTCGTAGGGGCTCGAATAAGCTGCTCGATAGAACGTGCAGAGCCAAAAACGTACGCTTCGCAACGATATGGAGGCAACCATGCAGAGATGGAGCCCATCGCATTTCCGAAGAACCGAAGAAAAGGCGACGATCGCGTCATGGAGAAAGAAAAAAAAAGGAAAAGCAAAGATGAAAATAAAGCGCCACGCCGTGGAACCGACAAGGCAGGCGTTTTTTCTCGACGACATTTTGACTGCCCGGCCGGGCCAATTGGGCATCGAGAGCCGTTCACGTTGGCCCTGTGCGTGTGCGTGTGCGTGTGCGACGTGGGATTACTGTCCTACCTGTTGAGCGAGCGAGCTGGCTCTCGAGTCTGGACACCAAGCAGGCGAGGAACGTGCTTGCGTTGAGGCGTTTTCGTTGGATGACGGTCCCGCGGGCTCGATCTGAGTCAGGCGAGGTGCTATGCATGAAAGCGGGATAGGATGACGGCGATGTAACGCTCGATGAGAGGGAGAAAGAGAGGGAGAGAGAGGAAGAGAGAGAGCGGAGAGCGGCTCCAAGAGATATATCAACCGCCTGTCGTGTCTCCCAGAATGGAGCTTGCATAACCGCGTCTTTTGAAACGTCGTCCGCCCCGTCTGGCTTCCAAAATGAAAAGCAACCAAGTCTTGCTCTGCGCCGCCGGTCTTCTGGCTGGCTCGACAACAGCTAGCTTCGACGGAAACCTCAACTACAACAGCCCGTCTACACGCCATGAACGCCTCGGCATCGACGTCGGCCTGGTCGAGCGCCGGTCCTGGAAGCGAGGCAGCGTCGCACACGAGACCTCGCAGCTACACTTCACCCACGGCGTGGCATCCGGTGATCCCTGGCCCGAGAGCGTCATCCTCTGGACCCGTGTCGCGCCATCGAGCGAGTCTGACAGCAGCGAGGTCACCGTCGACGGGACCGCGCCGCTCTGGAACCACGAGACGGAAAAGTACATCAAGGCTGATCCGCATCCCGTTTGCGTCGAGTGGAAAGTCTTTCGTGGCACTGGCAATGGCAATGGTGTCCATGTCGATGTCCATGTCGACGGTAGCACTGCGCCTCAAGAGCTGGTCGCTTGCGGCAAGGCCTACACAACGTCGGATATTGATTACACGGTCAAGGTGGGCTCGAAACAGTTCTTTCTCTGCCCTTCGCTTGATCGCTGCAATTGAAATGCCCCCAAAGAAGAACCAAACCTCGCATGAGAAAGAAAAGAAACGTTGACGTTGACCCAGATCGTTGTGATGCATAGGTTGAAGCCAAGGGACTGCAGCCCCTGACCCGATACTCTTACCAATTCAATGTGTGTGGCTCAGACGGCGTGAAGAGCCCTGTAGGAAGAACCATGACTGCGCCGAGAAGCAATGATGCTGTCTCCGAGTTGAGCCTTGCAGTCTTTTCTTGCAGCAACTATCGTACGTGCGAGGGCGTCCATCCCCGTCCCATCCTGGCCATGACGCGACGTGAGAAAGCTGGCTGATTCCAAGCGAGCGCGTTGTCGCATGTAGCATCCGGCTACTTCAATGTCTACGGAAACGCTGCTCGCAAGGATAAACATGACTACGTCCTCCATCTTGGCGATTACATCTACGAGTACGGCAAAGGTGGTGAGCGTGCTACAAAGCCTGCCAAGACGATTTGGTCTCTAAGTGACTACCGCACTCGCCATGGCCTGGTACGTGTAGCTTCGCAGGACAGGTTACAGCGAAGTACGAGACGGGAAGTAAAAAAAGGAGGTTCCTTTGCTAAGCAAGCCAACCGAATAGTACCGAAGCGATCCCGATCTGCAGCTTTTGGCCAAGAATTACGCCTGGATCACCACTTGGGATGACCATGGTATGTGTGCTTGCCTGGGGGAGGTTCAGGGAAGAAGAAGAGGAGGAGGAGGAGGGAGGGTTCAACGTCCCGTCTAATCAAGAGAAATGAATTCAGAATTTGCCGACAACGGATACAGGGACGGCTTTAGCGGACTGAACAACACAGAGGATTCCTTCCTCAAGTCCGGCACCAAGGTCTCTGTTGATACCCGAAAGGTGCATGCCGTGCGTGCCTATTTTGAGTGGATGCCTATTCGGTGAGGAATATCTCCGAGAAGCAAGCTGAACGCCACGCCCTGTGCAGGATACTGACGCGTGGCAAAATTCAACTTGCACAGTCAGACTGATCTTGACGATGGCCTGCGCGTTTGGAGATCCTTCCAGATGGGCAAGCTCCTCGATCTCGTCATCCTCGACACGCGAAATTACGACCGCAGCATCACTGACCTTTGTGAGCACCATGAGCACCATGAGCACCATGAGCACCATGAGCACCATGAGCCCACTTTCCTTCTTTCTTCTTTCTGTTCAACTTCAATCGGGCTAATAATCCATCTTCTCTCAGACTGGAATGCAAACTACATCAGCCGCATCTCGGACGACCCCAGTCGATCATTGATGGGGGCCCGACAGGAGAGCTGGTTCTACAAATCTCTGAGCCAGTCCAAGAAGCGCGGTGCTACCTGGCGAGTCATTGGGAACCAGATCATGTTCTCCCGCATTTTCGAAGATGACCACTGGAGAACCAACGGCGATGCTTGGGATGTAGGTTGATACGATGTGCAGATGAAACTAAAGAAGAAAGAAAGAAAACGAAGGCCCAGGTCACACAGCGAAGATCTCTGGCTGGTGGTTCTGCCACTGGAACTCACTGTCTGCGGCCTCGTCATACAATATTGGGATGGGGAAACTGTGTAAACGTGCGGCGCTAACAAGACATGGCGTTGCCAGGGTTACGTGGCCAATCGGAACAGAACGCTAGAGCACTTGTATAACAACAAGATCGACAACAACATCTTCCTTGCAGGCGACACCCACCAGAACTGGGTCTCTGACCTCGCCTGGCTCGGAACCAAGCCCTACGACAAGGCCTCCGGAAGGGGTGCCATCGGCGTTGAGCTCGGCGGCACGGCCGTCAGCTCCACGGGACATGATGGGCCGATTGAGCCCGTCGCGGGAGATGCTGCTCGTGGCATGATTCGACGCAATGAGGAGCTGGCTTGGCAGGAGGGTTACTACCGTGGTTACTTCCATCTCACTGTCACGCCGGAGAAGGCGACCGCTCAGTATTATGGTACGCGGCCATTGCGGAGACGACGATGAAAAGACTGAAAACAAAGGCCCGACGCGGTCATGCTAACTCTGGCATCGTACAGGCTCTCCCAGCGTTGCCACCCGCAACGGATGGGACATTCCCCTGGCCAACTTCACCATCAAGGTCGGAGCGAACCATCTGGCGCGGCCCATTGGTGGCGGCAGAGCCGAGTCGGGGGCGTTGAGGGACGGCAAGGTCACGCACACGAACTTGACCTTGGATACCAACAGTGGCAAGTGGGCGGTGACGGGGTTTGAAAGGATGTACGTGACGGTGTAGGTCCTGTAGGTCCTGCAGGAGTCGAGGAGTCAAGACTGACAGATGCTTGGACAAGCGCTGCGGGTCGCGGCTAATTCGGCACGAGCTGGTGTGTGGCAGGAGCCTGTTCTGACGTCACTTTTCCGCTGTCCAGGCAATTGGAGGTAAATGGCATTTCGAATGGCAAAGAAGGAAAGCGGCATGGGCGGCTGGCTGGCGGCCGGCTGGCGGCTGATTGGCTGCTGCTTGGGCTGTGTGACCGTAATCAGACGCCGGGCTGTCCGCCTGCTCCGACTCCGAGCTACTAAGCGACCTGTCGGATTGTTTATGTGCCTGCCCAGTGCCCCCTCATAGTCATTGTCTCGACATGTCCCTCTGAAACTCTGAAACTGAACTGAGACCTCGACTCCTCGGGCCGCTTCTCCATCTTGACGCTCCTAAAGCCAAAGCCAGACCTGTTCCTGCCCACCCGCAATGGCGGCGACCACGGAGAATTCGGAGAGTCGGCCGCCGGCCCAAGTGAACGGCGGTCGTTCGAGGAGCCAGAGTCTGAAAAAGGCCGTCAAGCCCAAGAAGCCTCCTGGGGGCTTCGACCAAACGCCTCTGCCGGACGCGCCCCCGGGATACACGGTCCGCTTCTGCTTCCGCTACGCCGCCAATCTTCCGCCGGGAGATCTGAGGACGGTCTCGTCGGATCCCTTCTTGACGGCCACGCTGAAGGCGTCGAATCCCAAGAGACACAAGGAGGACCCGGACCTCGTGCACCGCACAGAAACACTCCGCAGAACCACGGAGCCGGAATGGAACGACGAGTGGGTGGTCGCGAACGTGCCTGCCTCGGGCTTCACGCTCAAGTGTCGCTTGTACGACGAGGATTCACCTGACGGGGACGATCGCCTGGGAAACATCACGGTCAAGGTACCACAGCTCTTTGAGGGGTGGGACGGAATTCCAGCGCCGGGCAAGGAGTTCGAGGCTAAGAAGCGAATGATTAGCAAACGCGCTCTCGTGCTCAAGAGCATTGCCACGTGCTTCGACTCTGACATGCGCGTCACGCCTCGACTCTGCATCACCATGGAGATCCTGGGCAAATCGGACCCTCCGCACGCGCAAATGTACACCGTCGGCCCAACCAGGTGGACCAAGCATTTCAGTCCCATGATTGGACGACTGACCGGCATCAAAGTCAACACGGACGCGGAGCGGGATGGTGAGCAGCCTGCGGGCAAGGAGCAAGACAACAAGAAGAAGAGCCAGAAATACGAGTATGCCATCTCTGATGATCCAAGATGAAATGGCCACAGACTGGCGCGCTGACACATCCGCAGCTTTCAAGCAAATGAGATGCAACTGCAGGGCCCTGTGCCGCCGGAGCTCTACCACCGATTTGTAGAGTTTCGGCCCATCATTGCCTCCATGTTTGCGTCGTCCGGGCTTCGCGGCAGGATTCTGAACATGGCGCTCCATAAGCAACACAACCGCATATACAACTTTGACGAGTCTACAGAATGGGGGTCCTTTGAGCCGTGCTCCGAGCAAGCCACCCTTTCCTTCCTGCGGCTTGCGCACTTTGACGAGGGCGGCAGAATCTTCACCTATGTCCTCACCTTGGATGGAATGTTTCGGTTCACAGAGACTGGGAAGGAGTTCGGCATAGATCTCCTCAGCAAACACACGATGCACTCCAACGTGGCAACGTACATTGCCTGCTCCGGCGAGTTCTTCATACGCCGGCTCGAACGGCCCGATGCCTCGGACGATCCCCAACCAAATCAAAAGGTTCACCCCGCCGATGAGATTTCCGGCGGCCCGCCACAGGACGACGCACCTGCCCACCCGGCTTTTTACCAGCTCGTCATAGACAACGACTCGGGAACTTACAGGCCGGACAAGTCCATCCTGCCCAAGCTGAAGGAGTTTCTCAAGAAGAACTTGCCAGGACTCGGCGTGGTGGTCATGCACTGGGAAGAGGAGGAACTGCAGAAGATGAAGCAGGCTCAGCGCGATACAAAGAAGAATGAAGGCCGTCTGATCAACCTGGTGATGAACCGGAGCTCGAGCAGTATCAGCTCGGCCGAGAGCGAACTGGAAGCGCGGGACACAACATGGGAGACGGGCGCAAAGAGCAAGCGCGAAGCAGCTCTGGCTGCCATCGAGGATCCATCCCAGCTGAAGCAGGCGGTCAAGAACGCCATGCCCGGAAAGAAGGGAGAGGCCTCGGCAGCAGCGAATTGAGAATGGCTTGCAAGCTTTGCGGTGGGGGATCTCCCTTTGGTCGTTTCTCTCGCCTTTGTCGAGTGAGGTTGTTTTCTTGTCTTGATGTACAGTGATTCCCTGGTGCGAGTTATGAACGAGGTGCGGCTACGAGCGTGTTTGGGAGGGGAGGCGCTTTTGTTGTTGAATCAACGTTGTCTGGTACTTTTTGTAATATCCTAGAGAATTTTCTTCGTCGTTTCTCTTGCCTTTGTTGAGTGAGGTGTTTACTTGTGTGAATGTAAAGTGATTCCCCGGTGCGAATTGTGATCGAGACTGCGGCTAGGAGCGTGTTTGCGAGAAGAGGCTTCTGTCGTCAAATATACCTTATCTGGAAGTTTTTTGTCGTCGATCCATTCCCTAGTGGTGTGTTTGGTGAATGGAGGTTGAGGGCCGGGCAGAGGACGCGGTTGAGGGGGGTGAGATGGAGGCCTGGCATTTCAACCTTCAGGTGAGATGGGCGGTTTTTATTTCTCTTTTCTTTTCCCCCCATGGTGGTGGTTGTTGGGTTTGGGTTTGAGGGCATTTTGTTGTGAATCGGCGGGATGAATTTGCCTCGGGGGGGAAGGAACGCGGGAGTGGCGTTTTGGCCCGGACCGTTGACGGGGGGGCGTCGGAGACTCGGAGCTGCTGTCGGCATTTGCAGGCCACTCTTTCGGCTGCTGCGTCACGTCTTGGATCACAACAGTGGGCAGGTATCTGGCGCGGAGAGGGCGCATTCGTGCTGGAGGAAAAAATGTCATTCTCATGTCCGGTCTGCTGGAAAGAACAGCCATTTGTCCGCGCTGGGAGTTCCGCGCGCTTCATGTTGACTGACAGCTGCGGCGAGTCCGGCAACACCAAGAGGGACTCGGCCAGCTGGCGTCCCAGGGGCCGTCAGCTGGCAAAGCTGTATACCAACAGACGGCGACGCAATATGAAAATCGGCCATGATGCAGGACGAGTCGAGTCCGTCCTTCCCAAAAAGAAGGCCAAAAAGAAATCCCATCATCATCATCAATTAAATATTATTCCACCAGAGTTCCCCAACACACCCCCTCACCGCAAAAGACCATCTCACGCCATGGAGAGCAGCGACGACGGATCCAGGCTCAGCGCCGAGCACACAAACACGCTCATCACGATTGAACGCACCGGCGCGAGCATCTCCATGGCCGCCATTGTGCTGACGGTGATTGCGTACCTCTCCTTCAGCAAGTTGAAGACGACGCCGAACACGTTTCTCGTCTTTGCGTCGGTGGCCAATGCTGGCGCGAGCATAGCGTCCATGATTGGGTACGACGGGCTGAGGATGGGCGTCAACTCGCCTCTCTGTCAGGCCCAGGGATTTATATTCGAGTGGTGAGCTGAGCCGGGTCTGCCGATCATGTGTGGTGAGAGGAAAAGAGAGGGAGCCGAAAAGGCCGAGTCTCTGAGACGGGGAGGGAGGGGAAGGGGGGGAATTCTTGTCATGCTGATTCTGTTTTGGCCATTGTCTTCTAGGTTCATGCAGGCCGATCCGTGGTGGTCGTGCGCCATGGCAGTCAACGTCTTCCTCGTCTTCTTCAACAACGCTGATCCGGCCGTGTTCCAGAGATACAGGTGGGTATACTGCGTCATCTGCTTCGGCGGCCCCTTGGTACCCGCCATTGTGCTCGTTTCGCTCCGAGGGGATCCCAAAGGACCCATGATTGGAGATGCGGCTGTAGGTTCATATCCCACTTCCGCCTTCTTTTTTGTTTCGACACTTGGAAGTAAACTGCTGCTGACGTGGGAAAACCCCCTTTGCACAGCTATGGTGCTGGATAAGTCCTAGTTGGAGCATAGTTCGCCTATATGCCTACTACATCCCCATTTGGATTTGCATCATGCTCTCCATCATTGTGTACATTGCCGTGGGGTTCTATGTCTTTCGTCGCAGGAATCAGCTTCGGAATTTTGAGGATCCTGAGTCGGTGCGGCATCATATCACTGCGTCTCTGTCAGGGAGTGGGAGCAGAAGTTCGAAAGAAGAGGTAGAAGACGAACCCCCCCCTTCTTTTTTTTTTTTCCTTTTCCTCCCCTTTCTCTTCTTTGATTTTTTTTTTCCCCAGAATATAGCAATCTTGGCTTTTGGTAACTGATTGGATTTCACAGAGCTTCCCGGCACGCAGAGGGTGGCACGTAACGACGCTCACCGAGGTCAACATCACCGTTGCCGAGCCAGAGACCGACCCGGAGTGTGTCCTCCCATTCCCGGCTGCCGTGCACCGAGCACCGTCGCGAGCCTCATGCAGCGAGTCCCAGGTCGACTTTCGCGCCCAGCCGGGCCAGACGGTCGAGACCACATGCTCTTACAGCGGCGGCCCCGCGACGGACAACAGGGGGAGGCGGTTCGGGCGGTTCGGCACGCTTACGTCGACGGCGTCGACGAAGCTGAGGCGCCTGGACCCGGTCAAGATGTCGTACCTCCGGACGAGCTTCATATTCGGGCTCTCGGTGCTCATCACCTGGATCCCCAGCTCGGTCAACCGGCTCTACAGCCTCGCGAACCAGGGCCAGGTCAGCTACCCGCTCAGCGTCGCGAGCGGCTGCGTCCTCCCGCTGCAGGGAGTCTGGAACGCCATCATCTTCTTCACCACGAGCTGGAGCTCCGTGCAGGCCGAGGCGAGAGCCCTCAGGGCCAGGCTCGGACACGGCTGCCGGGAGTATCCGCGGGGGACGACGCGGCTCGACAGCCGACTGGGGCTGTCTTCGTCACGGGACGCCAGCGACGACTTTGGCGAGAGTCAAGGGACCGTCAAGTGGTGCGGCGGGGCCGCCAAGTTCGAGATGCGTGAGCGTGGTGTCGAGGGCCTGATGAGACAGCGTGGTTGACGGGCCGAATCTCGCGCTGAATATACATGCACATGTCTGTCATGTCGTCATGTCGACTGGCCCATGAGCATCCGTTGCCGATTTCGCGCCATTAAACAATGATTCCCAGAACCAGAACCATGATCTTTCTTTTTTTTTTTTTTTTTGTTCTTGTTTCCTAGACAGCTGCTTTGTAAGTTATAGATCTCGCGTTCCCAATAACAAATAACGGACGGCGAATTCCGCCCCCGGAACCCTCCCCCACCGTCCGTTGTTGAGATGACGACAAGCGGGCACCAGGATCAGCTTACCCGGTACCTGAAATTGTGTGCCACAAGCCTACAACCCCGCCCCCACCATCCATCATCGTCCGCCGCCCTCGCACACGGACGATGAATCCCACCCAACAAGCCTCTTCCCGTCGTCGCCGTCACAGCCCGCTTCCCGCTTCCCCCAATGTCGAAATCAGTCTGCATCATCGGTGAGCAAATGCCCCCCCCCCCCCTTCCCTCCTCCGTGTTACTCCTCTCTACCTTCTGAAGCAATCAGCTAAACTCTTCCACGTTTCCCCCCCCCCCCCCCCCAGGCGCCGGACCTTCGGGCCTCGTCACGGCCAAGACGCTGCTTCACAACGCCCCGCCCGGCACCTTCCGGGTCAGCGTGTTCGAACGCGGCGACACCATCGGCGGGCTGTGGCCGACGTCTCCGGCGGACCACTCCCGCCCGGTGCACCCCCTCATGGTGGCCAACCAGAGCAGGCACACGATGCACTTCAGCGACCACGCGTGGGAGGACGGCACGCCGCACCTGCCGCGCGCGTG
>SRQA01001023.1:0-13489 GCA_018360365.1 Claviceps citrina
ATTATAAGATTATTATTAATATCCTCTAAATTAATAGTAAGCTAGTCCTTTATATTATAGATTCTGCTATAGCTTTCTAAGCTACCTGTTTTCTTAAACTAAGGAAGTAGACTACTAGAGACGTTTAGAATACTATTAGAGCTTATTAAATTAATAGTTATTTTAGACTACCTAAATAGATTATTTATAATACTAGAAAGAACTTCGCGTTAGCTAAATTTTATTAATACGCCTAAGGGTTAGTAATTAAGGTTAATAAGGTCCTGATAGAAGCTTATAATAGTATTAGAAAGGTTAAAAGATATTACACTCCCCTCTAACATACGTATAGTATTATTAAAAGCAAACTTAAAGACTATATATAGTAAGATTACCTTCTTTAAATAGCTATAAAAGCTATTAATAACTTAGCTAGCCTAAACGGCCTTATTCTAATACTTTTTATGTTTAGGGCATATCTATAACTATTATAGGATTTACTACTAGTGTTTTTTATTATTTAATACGCTAAAGTAATTTATAAAGCTACCTTTAAAGCCTATAAATTACTTATAAAGCGCTAGATTAGTAATGCCCTTACCTATTATAATAGGCCTAACACTCTCCTAACCTACTAGATCCCGCTATAATCTAAGGTATAGGTCTAGCGTAAGAAAGGTAGTTAGCAAGGTTCTTATAGACTCTTAGCTATAAAAGGCATAACTTATATAGTAGAGATGCCTTTAGGACTAATAAAATTTAGATTTATTATTATAAAGCTATTCCTATATAATCTAGGCAATCTAGAGACTATAGCTAATAAAGAGACCCTTCCTTCTTTACCTACTAATAAGGATAAAGAGAATTATAATAATTAACTATATAAACTAATAAAAAGAGTTACCTTTAACCTTTCTAATAAAAATAATATTAAAAGGTAGCTTATTAAGTAAGGCAGAGGCAGACTATAAAAGACCCCTTTAATTAACTAAGACTTTAAGAAATTAATGCTTTAAGGCACTTTACTTACTAAAGTGTTTCTTACTATAAAAGAAGAAGGAGATCTTGCCCTTGCTTATTAACTCTGCTAGTAAGGTATTATAAAAACTATAGGAGCACCTCTTAAGGCATTCTAATAGAAGGAACTTAATGCTTTACTCTAGTAAGAAGTCTTCTAACTTAAGATTTATAACGCTAAAAAACATAGTATATAATGCATTTTTAATAGCTATTTTGTGGATAAAATTAAAGGCAAAGGCACCCTAGTACTATATAAAAAATTATAACTTATAGTGTAAGCTTATAATAATGCTAGCAAGCAAATAATCTTAACCTAGGCTCCTATAATTTAATAGGTAAGTTAATAGTTAATTATAACTTTAGCTCCCTTACTTACAAAGAGGGACATCTCTATTAAGCTAAGAGATATTACATAAGCCTATGTTTAATTTGTTATAAGCCTTAACTATAAGATCCTATACTAATTACCTAAAGAAGTTAGAGATTAGCATCCTTCTAGTATAATTATAGTAATTATTAAGCCTCTTTATAGAATCCCTAAGGCTAGCACGCACTAGTAGGTAATATACTAGAAGTATTATTATAAGAAGTTATTTATAATGCCTTTTATATATAACCCTTACCTTCTTATTAATAGCTCCGCAAATAAATTTAGTATTATAGGCATGCAGACTAATAATACCCTTATCTTAGCTAATTAACTATTCTCTAATTAAGAAGAAAATAAACTATAAGCTACTAAATTTCTTGCTAAACTAAAGGAAAAGCTTATAATAAACTACCCTCTAATCTTTAATAGTTATAAGCTTACTCTTAATGCTAATTTCTCTATTTCTCTTTGCTAAAAAGGGCAGATTAGTAAGCTTTAACTTATTAATAAAGATCTAGAGAAGCGCTAGGAGGAATATTATTAATAAAGAGCTTGTGGAGTGTATATTACTATAATTTATTAACCTAAAGCTATATTTAACCTCTCTTTTATAGTATAAAGGCAAGATCTTATAAATAAGGATATTAAATTCCTTAATAAGAGGCTTTAGTAGCAAATAGATTACCCAAATTAAGGGCTGTGTTATATCCTAATTAACCTTAAAAGAGTGAATCTTTTTGTCTTTGTTAACGAATTCTTTATAAATAACAAAGACTTTAGCTCTTAGATTAGATACCTTATTATAATTAGAAACAAGGACTTTAGCAAGGCTTAATTTATAATAAAAGGCAATATTATTACGTATAGCTTAACAAAGTGCAAGCGTGTTATACATAGTGCCCTTACTTCTAAATTATATAGTATAGTTTAAGGTGCTAATATAGCCTATGTAATTAGCATAACTATTAAGATAATTATAGACTAGCTTAATCTGCCTGAAATTCTAATAATCCTATGTATAAATTTAAATTCGCTATATAAATGCCTTATTAAGCTTAGTACTACTAAAGAGAAGTAATTAATAATTAATATTATAGCTCTTTAGTAATTATATAAACATAAAGAAATCTTCGAAATCTACTAGATTAATAGTAAAGATAACCTAGCTAATATAATAACAAAGACTTTACTAAACTAAGCGCTTAAGACCCTTATTAATACAAACGAGATTATAATTAAAATAGAAGGTTAGGTAAAAAGAGTAGTATAAGACCTACTAAAAGGGTTATTACAAGAGTTATTATAAGAAGTATATATACTTTAATCTTTGTAATAGCAGCTGCCCTATTAAGATATATAAACCTTAATTTTGCGGCCTATAGAGGCCTCTGTTAAGAGTTATAAATCTTAAGTAGTAGTGTTATAATATATGTAATTATAATAACTTTTATATTTATTTCTTTAGCTATAACTATAGTGTGTTGTGTGTGTTTTAGGGATATTAGGGTTGTACTAATTAGTACCTATTATATTATAATAACTATTGCTATTTCCTTTGTTACTTTATGTAAGAATCTAATTAAGGGATTAGATTTAATTAGCTAAGTGTTTAATATATTTAGCAGGGAGGGACTAGAGGCTTTTTATATTATGTTAATTTCTAGTATAAAAAGAGAAGAGTGCTAGTGTTAATATTAACATAATAGGTTAGGTTAATGTAGACCTAGCGCATCCTAATTAGCTATATCTAAGCTCGCCTTAGATGAGTAGCTAGTGCGCTAGTTATATAACCTATAACTTTACGCGTTATAAAAACCACTAAAAGGCCTCCTACTTAGCTAGCTAGATAGTAAGATAAATAACGTTAACTAGAATCCTAGTACTTCCTTTTGCGCGCGCATTGCTTGTTATTTCTTGTACCTTTGTTATTAATTCGCCTGTGTACGAATCAATAGTTATAAGATAATATTATATTATTTAAAATATATATTACTATTATATTCTAAGTCAGTTAGTTATAGGTATTATTAGAGCCTTAAGTTTACTAAAATAATAAGTAAACCCTTTTTTTACTTAATTTAATACTTAAAGCCAAATATAAGGGTAAATTTAATAATAAAAAGCTTAGTATTTTTAAAACAGTTTTTAAAGGCTTTATTTTAGTAATTTTATAAGAACTCCCTAATTATAAATAAGGTTTTAAAACTATTAAGTACTAGTATAAGTAATTAAAGTATATTAAGTATACTTTTTAGGCTATAAAAAAAGGTTTAGTATAATATATTATAAAACAAATAAAATACTTTAAATAAGTCTTTAAAATGGAAAATTTATTAATAAAGCTTATGAAAAATATAGTAAATATATAATAATAAAAAGGCTTATTATTAGTAAAGCTATTATAAGAAATAGCTAGGCTAAGGTTTTTATAAAAAATCTTAAAGCTAATAATATAATTCTTAAAGCTTAGGATATTAAGGGCTTTACTATTATTACTACTATTACTATTACTATAAAAGCTTAAGAAAATATATTAGAAGAAAGCTTTAATAACTTTAGTAATAATAAAAAAGTCTTAGCTAATACTACAGGCACTTAATAAGTAAATTATACTTTTTTTCTTTACCTTTCTACTACTAATAATACTATAAATAAAAACCTCTCTAAAAATTAATAGTAAAGCCTTAGTATTATAGCTAGTATAGCTTTTTTTATATAAAATTCTTTAATACTAGGCCTAAGGCCTTGATAAAACTAATCCCCTAGGACTATATATAGTTAATTATAAGTAAATTCCTTGCCCTAGAGTTTAAAAAAAATATTAGGCTATAAATAACTAAAAACGTCTTATAAATATAATATTTATAGTTATATTATTATTATTATATAGTACACTAGTTAGCTCCCTAGGGGGCTAATATCTAGAACTTTTACTACTAATTTTTATAGGAAAAACCCTAGTATAGGGAGGAAAACGTATATATACTTATTAGGCTATACGCGGACCTTATTAGGTTTACTAAGGTTTTTATTATAAAAAGAAATATACTACTTACTAGCTAAGTCTTAGTAATAGTTACTAAAAGTATATATAAAAAATATAATTCTCTTAAAAAAAGTCTAGGTTTAGGTTTATAAGGGATTTATAATTAGTTATTACTTACCTAAGTATTAGTAAGTATTAGTAGCTTAGCTTTATAGTATTACTAAGTGCTAGTAAAAGTAAATAAATAAAAAAGTAAGGTAAGTAAATAAAAAAGTAAAAGTATGCCTAGAAAAGTTAGTATATTTTAGAGGTTTTAGTAGGGTTTAGTAGTAGCTAAGCAGGGGGTCTAGTCTAGGACTTATAAATAGCTTTATATAATTAGTAAGTTAATAATAATTTCCTCTTTGGGTTAGAGCAAGTAATCTAGCGAGTAATTAAGTAATCTAGCTAATCTAGCTAGCCCCCCTGTTAGGATTAGAAGGCTATAAGGTTGCATTAGGCTAATAAGGTTTATTTATATAAGCGAGCTCTCGTTAGACTTGTGTTATATAATAAGGTTATTTACTATGTATAACTATTAGGCTTATACTAAAGACTTAAAAGTATATAATACTTATAATTATATAAATATAAACCTTTTACTAAATTAAATAAAAAAGAATAACAATTAAGACTATTACTTATTATAATATATTTTTAAATATACTATAACTTATTTGATCTTTTACTTTAATATACCTAACTTACTTATAATAATTTTAATCTTTTTATTTATATTAAATTATTAAATTAAGAAAGTTGTAATAACTTAAACTTATAACTTTATATATAATAATAATAGTTATTAAAAAAAGTATTAAACTTATTGTTAGTATTAACGCAACGGGTTAGGTTAACGTAGACCTAGCGCATCCTAATTAGCTACATCTAGACTTGCTTTAGATAGCTAGCTAGTGCGCTAGGCATATAATTTATAATATATATATTATAGAAAACACTAAAAGACCTTATACCCTCCCTCCTAGCTAAATTATATAAAATATTAAGTACAATCTTAGTACTTTCTTTTTATATATATATTACTTATTATTCCTTATACCTTTATTTATTAGAGTTACTTATATGTTTACTAATACTAATTAGTAGTTAAAAAACTATAAATTAGTAAGATCCTATAGAAAAGATAATTTAGAGATTATAGTTAGGTTAAATTTATCTTACTTAGGGAAGCTTTTTAGAACCTACTTATAAAACTAGCCTATAAAGGATTTACTTTATTTTACTTAAGGAAGCTTTTTAAAATCCTTTAGAAAGCAGAATTATACTAAGTAGGAAGCTTATTATATATTATATTACTTGCTTTAATAAATATAATTTTCCTTTTTCTAGCTATTAAATACTTATTAAAGGAAGACCTTATACCTCTTATTTATTATAAGATTTATTAAATCTTTAATTAAATTTATTAGTTTAGGCTAATAACTACTATAAATTTCTACCCTTTCCCTTGCTTTATTAAGACCTTTAAGTCCTGTTTTCCCTAATTTAAATAAAGCAAAATATATAATAATAACTAGACTAAACTAAAGTCCCTACTTAAAGCCCTTAAAGATAATAATTTTAAACCTTTCCTAGGTTTTAGTAATATATAAAGCAGTTATTATAGTAAATTAGTATAAGCTTAGGTATAATAAATTTAACTTAGAAAAGGCTATATTATATAAAATTTATAGCTAAATTACTTACTTTATTTAGTAAGCTAATACTAAAAACCTTTATAATAAACCCTTGTAGCTAAGATTATAAAACTAATTTATAAACTTAACTACTAATACTTTTACGCATAAAAATATAGCTATTACTTATACCTTTTATAATTACTTTTTATAATATAAAATTTATATTTTTACTAACCAAAGTCTTATTACTAAAAGACTTATTAAAGTAATTTATATAGTAAAGTAGCTAAGAGACCTTAAGAGAAAATTATTATATACCTTAAAATTATAATTATACTTTATAGCTAGTAAATATAATAACTAAGCCCCCTTATAATATAGTATTTTATAATAGTAGCTTTAGGATTTACTTTCTTTATTATAGTAATTAGTAGTACTAAAAAACTATTTATTCCCTTATTTTTATACTTAAAAAAATCTTTTTTCTCTTTTCCCTTTAATATTTTTATTATTAATACCTTTTATAGCCTGACTTATAAACTAATAAGGTTATAATAAACTTTTGTTTTTACTTTATAAGATTAAACTCTTTAAATTCTCTTAATACTAGCTAGTAATATTATATTTAATAATAAGTTATAAACTTATAAGTAACTATAAGTTCTTATAAAACCTAGAGAATTATTATTACTAAGGGAGCTATATTAATTCTCTTAGCTTAGCTAAGAGCTTATATAAACTAAATATAATAGTTTATAAGTATTTATAAAACCTAGGGTAAGAGCTAATATAATAATTAGCTCCCCTAAGCTTACCTAAATTTAATAAAAGATTTTATAAACCTTTTTATAGCCTAGGTTAAGGTATTGTAGCTACTATACCCTTTCCTAGGCTAGGTTATAGCCTTATACCCTATAGGCTAAGTTATAGCTTTATTACTAATAAACTAAGTTATAAATTTATAGCTACTACACCCCTTTAAAATCTAAAATAAAAGCTTACTTAATAATAGCTTTAAGGACTAGCCCTAGGCCTAGTAATTATACTAGCTTAGAGGTAGGATTTAGTACTATACTAGGGACCTAAGGAAGAAATTTCTTAATAAGGGTAGTAAGAATATATAACTACCCTAGAATTTAATTATAATAGGCTTTATAAACTACTTTAACCTTTACTTTAACCTTTACTAGTAATATACCTAGTAATAATATTATAAAGAATTATAAATTTTTATAAAATTTACTTTAATAAAAATAAATATAACAAAAAAATATATAACTTCTTTAATAATAAGCTAAAGACCTTCTAAGCCCTTTATAAATAAATTAACCTTCTAAAGTCCCTTTTTTATAAAGTATTTCTTATAATACTTAAAGGCAAAGCTTTAATATATTATAAGAACTTTCTTCTTAGTAATGGTATAACTTTTAATAAAATGATTAAATTTATTAAAAAATAGTTTAAAACTATTAATACTACCTAGCTTAATTATAATGACCTTACTATAATTACCTTATATAAAATAATAAAAAAAACCCTAAAAAAAGTATATTTAAGGCCCTTAACCTTTTCTTTAATAAGATAATCTCTCTTTACTATAGCACTAAAGGCTATATAAATAATAAGATTAATATATAAAATACACTTATTATTATTATTAATAATATCCCTAAATATAGCCTTATAGCTTATAATAGTTCTTTTATATATAAAAACCTAATATTAAAGCTTTAGAAGAGTATTAAAGTAAAGCAAGCTAAAAGAATTACTACTAAGTGTAGTGTATTTTATTAAAAAGAGGCTAAAGCTAACTTTAATACTATATATTATACTAATTATTACTATAGGAAGAATTATAACTCTTAATAGTAATACTAAAAGTCTTTCTTTTATTATAGTTTATAAAGCACTTTACTAAAAAATATAAGGTATTATAAAGGTATTAGAATTAGTTAAAATTTTATTATAGTAAGCTAACTAACTTAAAGTAATAGTAATTCCTTATATATATTAAAGGTAATAATAATAATAGTAGTAATTCTAATAACCTTAAGTAATTAATTTATAAAACTAAGGCACTAATAGTTTTTATAAATAAAACTAAAAAAGAGAATTACTTTAATTTTTCTAAAGGTATATTATAATTCTTTATTATTATATTATAAAGATTAATATTTTTAATAAAGATTTTTAATAATAAAAAAGTACTTAAAATACTTTAAAACTCGTTATTTAAGTATACCCTTTATTATAATAACTTTTATAAAAAGCCTTAATTTAATAATATATTTTTTATAAAAGCTTAGTACTTTAAGAAAACTTTTAGAGGTATTTTATCTAATACTAGTGCTATAGGAGTCTTAACTATTAGAATTACTTAAGCCTAAGTGTTTTTATACTTATTTTTATTACTAAAAATTAATATATTTATAGCTTAATATAATATTACCTTTAAAGCTAGGAAAGTATTATTACTAGGTTTATTAAAGGTCCTTATAGTGCTTAAAGAGATTAAACTTTATATATTACTAATAGTAATACTATTTTTATTCTTAATTACTAATATAAACTATATAAATATAAAGCTTAATAACTTATGAAACCTATTAATTTAAGGTATAAAAAAGATTCTTATAACTTAATAATAAGGTTATTTATAGTAAGATCTTAAGCTAACTATAGTAATTACTTTTTTTCTTCTAAAAATATAGCTCTATTAGCTTTATTAATATTTTAATTACTTTTTAATTAAAAGACTATAAAAGATTCTCTAAAAAGCTAGTAAGAAATTTAATTTAAAAATCCTATAAAAAATTACTAGCTTTTATAAGTAATATTAACTTTATAGTAAAATGTAAGAGACGTTGTGGCTAGGCAGTAGCGAAAAGGCGTATATTATATTATAAAAGAACTTAAGCTTGCTAAGCAAGAATAGTGCGCGCACGCGTTGCTAGATATACTAGCCGCGTGTGTAAGCCCTAGGCATTAGCTAGGGATTCTTTATAATATTACTAGGTAATCTAGTATAGGCCTATCTTATAGGGCTATACCTTGTAATTACCCCCCTACTTTTAGGCTAGGCTTCTAAATAGCCTTACTAGCTATCTAACACCTCTTTACTAGTTACTATTCTATAGTATTATAATAAATAATAATAATAATAATAATATATTAGATTACCTAGTATATAATATATAGGTATAAAGTCTGCCCTCTTTTGCTGCTTATTTTATTTTATAACTATTACCTTTTTATAATATTATTTTTTTTTATATTTATACTTATGCTTTTATTTATACTTCCTACTAATTTACTAGTTAATTACTACTAATATTATAGCTTTAGTTTTAAACAAATATACTTATATATATTATACTTATACTAAACTTAATAAACTTAAGGGTAACTATAGTACTAAGCTAGTAATCCTAATAATTAAGTATAAATTTACTATAAATTTAACCTTATTTAGCTATAATAAAGTATCTAAGCACTATGTTTAGTATAAGAATTATAGTAATATATATAAGATAGTATATATTCTTTATATTATAGTTTTTTATACTTTTACTAACTCCTATTCTTAGTATTACCTAACTCTTACTAGTAACTTTACTAATTTAGTAAAGCTTTTAGGCTAAACTAAGTCCTTACTAGCTAAGTATACTCCTTTTACTAAGAAAAAGGAGAATAATAATAATAATAAAAATAATATTACTAATAGTAATAAGGAGGAGAAGGAGGAGGAAATTACTACCCCCTTACTAGCTATTTACTACTATACCTATACTATTACTACTTATATTACTATTATTATTACCCCCTTAGTTTTATTCTTATATTCTAATACCTTTTGCTTTAGGGTTACTTATAGCTTACTTAACTTATTATATAGTTTTATTTATACTAATATAGCTTATTATATTACTTTTAAGCTAACTAGGGTAGTAAAGGGGCATTAGGTATATAGCTTCTTACTTATTATTTACTTTCTATTTTCTAATGTTTTTATAGGCTGCCTTTATAGTATACTACTAGTATATTATCTTATAATAATGTCTTACTATTATAATATATAGTCTAGCACTATTACCTAGATTTATAAGTATTCTATAATATAATTACCTTTATTTACCTTGTTTTTTACTAATAAATATGCTCCCTTAGGCTAATTATAATAATACTCTTATAGTCTAAAAGGCTTAGATAAAGTTATATTTATATTCTAAAAACCTAGGGTATCTCCCCTAAGTAATTGCTATTTACTAGTTTTTTGCCTTAGTTAGAGGGCTACTTAATAAGGAAGAAGACTATAATAAGTTTGCTAGTCCTACTACTAGTATTATAATAAGGACTTTTTTAGTAAATATTCTTATAGTATAGGGGGTATTTCTTTTGTTTTTTAAGGGTAGTTTTAGGGTCTTAATTAATTTTTTTTTAATATATAAATAATATACTAAATAATAGCTAGTGTTTTTTAGGAGCTTATTATCCCCTTTTTATTAGTAATTATATCTTTTTTTTATATACTACTATTAGCTATAGTGTGTTTATATCCTTGTCTAAAACTTATTAATTATATTTACTTAGCTATCCCTTTTACTTTACTAGGTAATAGGTCTCTTCTTTAACTATTTTCTATTCTTTAATTTCTTTAACTTAGTAGTATTTATTTTCTTCTTTAAGATCTAATATATTTGCCTATATATTTATACTATCTTTATAGTAATTTTATAGCTTAAGTAGGCTAATATAAAATATATTATATAGTAGCTATACTTTTCTAGTAGTACTAGCTTATATGCTTGCTTCCTAATTACCTAAATAACATAAAAGGGTCCTAAAAGCCTAGAGGTTAGCTTATATTTTACTTCCTTTACCTTAATATTCTAGGCTAATAATAGTATAAGGTTCTTATGCTTAAATATTAGTAGTAGTATATATTATTTATTATAGTATTTTACTTAGGATTTGCTAGCCCTTTATTATATTTTTTAAAGTTATTTATATATTTCCTATAGCTTTATTACTTAGGCCTTTGCCTCTAGCACCTCTTCTCTAGTAGTCTTATCCCTAAGACTAAGGCAAAATTTAGGATAATACCTTGTAAGTATATAGTAGGAAGCAAGGCTTATTAATTAGTTAATTATATTATTATAAGTAAATTAAGCCTATAGTAATAGCTTTAGTTATACTAGTTAGTTCTCTCTAATAAAGTAATAAAGGTAATGTTTAAGAACTTAGTTTATTTATTTTATTTAACTATTAGCTTATAGGTAAAAAGCTATAGAAAGCCTTTGTTTTATCTTAGAGTAGAAATATAGCTTAGACTAGAATTTGCTTGTAAATACTAATTCTTTATCTAATATAATGCCCTTTAGTACGCTAAATTTTAATTTAATTTTTATATAAAAAGTCTTTGCTAGCTTAGTAGTATTAATTATAGTAGTAATAAGAAGGAATATAAAATACTTAGTAAATTAGTCTATAATTACTAAAATTAAGTTAGTTTCTTACTTATAGTAAAATGCTTATAATAATTTTATAATAAAGTTTATTAATACTTTAACCTATAGTTACCTTAGTATTAAAAGCAATTTAAGCTTCCTATATAGCTTATGCTATCTTATTATAATACACTAATATTTAGTATAACTAAACATATAGTTTACTACTACCTCCTATAGGCTAGGCTAATAGAAATTATATTATAGTAATTTAATTATTTAGTTAACACTAAAGTAACTAGCTAAGGGATTATTATAATATAGCTATAAAAGCTTTACCTATAAGATAGGGTCCTAAGGTACTACTACCTAGTTATTATATATTAGGAGGCTATATATATTATATCTTTATATCCTAGCATTTCCCCTTCCTTTTACTACCTCTTAGGCCTAGCTACTTATCTAAAGGTTTTAGTTATAGTCCTAAGCTATTTTTAGTAGCTAAGCTAGTGTCATGAATAGGTCAGGGATATTAGAGTGAGAGATTAAGGAAGTCACGGCTTATTCGAAGGTATATAGTAATAGGTAATAGTCTTAATTCTTGCCCCCTTCTATCTAATCTAGTTAGAGGTCTATGCCTATATAATTATAAGTGTTACATACCTCTAGTCCTTACTATAAGTCTAGTAATTATACCTTACTATAAGTCTAGCAATTATACATAGTAAATAACCTTATTATATAACGTAAATTTAATAAAAGCTTACTTATATAAATAGATCCTATTAGCCTAAGGTAACCTTATAGCTTTCTAGTTCTAATAAGGTAACCCTTTCTGCTTATAACTATCTTAGTTACAGAAGGTTCTCTTTATATTACCTAATTTAAATATTATAAAATAATCCTAAAAATTTTTAATACTTCTAATTTATATATATCCTTTATAATACCTATAATATTACTACTTCCTTACTTTTAATTCCTCTAAACCTTCTTCCCCCTTATTTCTTAATTTTATTATTATACACTAGCTTTCTCTTAAAGAATTCTTTAATTATATTCCTAAGGGACTTATAAATTTATAAAGTTATAGTAATATATTTATATATTCTTTAAGTTATTATACCCTTCCTATTTAATAAGGTACTTTTATTAGTTTTCTTAATATTTATAGGTAATAATTCCTTTTATAATATATAAAGGATCTTCTCTTATAAGGAAAGGTACTTATTATATTACTTCTAGTACGCTCTCTAGATCTCCCTTATATAATTCTAAGTTTAAAATATAAAAGATATTATAAAGTCTTATGCCTTATAGGAGCTTTATATAGTAAGCTAACTTATAATTTCTAATTAACTTAATAATTTTATAAGGTCCTAGGTACTTTACTATAAGCTTTTTGCTTAGTTACTATAAATTAATATTTTTTATAAATAAAAGAATATAGTCTCTTATATTAAATTTTATTAGTATTCTCTTTTAATTATAATACTTAGCTTATATAGCTTATATATAACATAAGAGCTTCTATATCTCTTTGTGTTTGTGTTATAGCTTTGCTTTATATAACTTAGCTTATTTATTTATTATAGTAATTATTCTCTTTATATATAATAAGCCTCTAGGTATAAAACCTTAAAGCGCCTTAGTAGGGGATTTATAAAGAGAGCTATAGTAGCTTGTATTATATATAAATTACACTATTAGTAAAAGGTTAACCTAATTAGTTTATTTAGCACTACTAAAGGCCTATAAATAATACTTAAGCAATTAGTTTATTTGTTTAGTCTAACTATTTATTTAAGGATAGAATATAATACTTAGTTAATGCTTAGTTATAATATTATAGTAAAAGGTTTGCTAGAAAGAGCTTATAAAAGTTATTCTATAGTTAGTTATAATGCCTTCTAGAATATTATAATTTTTAAAGACTAAATTAATAAAAAGTATAGCTAGACTATTACTACTTAATTACTTTAATATTAGTATATAAATAGTATACTTT
>SRQA01001024.1:0-13485 GCA_018360365.1 Claviceps citrina
ATAAAGGAATAAGTATACTTATTTTTATATAGTTAAGAGTAGTAGTTTAAGCTTAGTTAAGATAAGTTAAAGATTTTAACCCCCTATTATTTTACTAAGAAATCGCAATAAGAAGTAATAGTATTTACTATAAAATCCCTTAATAGCTTTATTTCCCTTAGAGATAAAGAAGTTACTAATACCTTTAGTAGCGCTAACGCTATCCTAAACAAACTCTAGGAGTTTTAGGATATATTTGCCTTTAATAAGGCTAGACTACTACTATCTTAAAAGGAAATAAACTACACTATTAACCTTCTCCTAGACACTATGCCTTTATATAGTCTTATATACCCCCTCTTATAAGCAAAACTTAAGGAGCTTTAGGACTATATTTAAAATAACCTAGTAAAAGGGTATATAAGACCCTTAAAAAGCCCTATAGGCACGCTAATCCTCTTTATTCTAAAGAAAGATAAAACACTCTAACTTTACGTAAACTACTAGGGAATTAATAAGATTATACTTAAGAATTACTATACTTTACCCCTTATTTTAGAGATCCTTAACTACTACTAGGGTATAAAATACTTTTCTAAAATTAATATTAAAAATACCTACTACTAGATCTAAATAAAAGCTAGTAATAAGTAGAAGACTGCTTTCTAAACCTGCTATAGACACTTTAAATACCTTATTATGCTATTTAGCCTTACTAATGCCCTAGCTATATTCTAAAATTATATTTACTAAGCTCTTTACAAACTAATAAATACTATTTATATAGTATATTTAGATAATATTCTTATCTTCTCTAAAACCTAAGAAGTATATATAAAACATATTAAATAGGTCCTTAAATACATAAGAGAGGCAGAGCTATACGTAAAACCTTCTAAGTGCACCTTTTACTAAGACTTAGTAGAATTCCTAGGATTTATCCTATTAACTACTAGTATTTTAATAGACCCTAAAAGGGTTAAGACTATATAAGATTAGTAAGAGCTAAAGAGCTTCTAGGATATATAAGTATTCCTTAGATTTTATAATTTTTACTAACGCTTTATACACTAATACTCTAGTATTATAACACCTTTAAACGCACTTATAAAGGGCAGCTAGAATAGTATATAAAAGGGCACCTTCTAATTTAGACTAGCTAAAAAGACAGCGTTTGCATAGCTAAAAGCTGCCTTCTAGGAGGCCCCTCTTCTTTATTACTATAACCCTAATAAGTAGGTCTAAATTAAAACAGACGCTTTAGTCTTTGCAATAGCTAGCATTATCTTATAGCTAGATAATAATAAGTAATACTACCCTATAGTATTCTGGTTAAGGAAGTTTATAAACATAGAAAGAAATTATAGTATTACTAACTAAAAGCTCTTTATAATAGTTAAGTTATTTAAATACTAGCAATACTATATTAAAGGGGTAAAGAATCTAGTTAAAGTCCTATTAGACTACTATAACTTTTAGACTTTTATAAGGCTACTAAAGCTAAATAGCAGGTAAGCATAATAGTGTATATTCCTATTACCTTTTAACTTTATTATTAAATATAAACTAGGTAAAAGTAACCCTACTAATATACTATTAAGATAGCTAGATTATAATAGCAAAACGCTAATAAATTTAGGGCTACTACCTAACTTATAAAAGAAGTTTTTATTTGCCCTAAGTAGTAGGGAGGCTAATAAGCCTAGAGAGATATATCCTATAAAAAAAGCAAAAGGGGTTATAATACCTAAGAGAAGATATAGTAAGATACCTTTAGGAGAGGAAAATGCTCTAGTTATAAGGGATTAGTAGCAATGTAGTAAGATGCCTTTAGGAGAGGAAAATACTCTAGTCTACGATCTTAGGGTCTAGATAAGTAAGGTAGCTACTAGGATGCTAGTAAAGCACAAGCTAGTAGCTAATAAATTTATAGCTAAAGTAAAATATATTTTTAGCGTTAAATTACACGAAATCTAGGCAGCTATTACGTTATTAGATTTGTATAACTATACTATAAATAGGTTACTAGCTTAGCTACTAAAAATAGCTTAGGACTATAACTAAAACCTCTAGATAAGTAGCTAGGCCTAAAAGGCAGCAAAAGGGAGGGGAAACGCTAGGATATAAAGACATAATATATATAGCCTCTTAATATATAATAACTAGGTAGCAGTACCTTAGGACCCTATCTTATAGGTAGAGCTTTTGTGGCTATACTATAATAATCCCTTAGCTAGTTACTTTAGTGTTAACTAAATAATTAAATTACTATAATATAATTTCTACTAGCCTAGCCTATAGGAGGCAGTAGCGGACTATATGTCTAGTTATACTAAATATTAGTGTGTTATAGTAAGATAGCATAAGCTATATAGAAAGCTTAAATTACTTCTAATACTAAGGTAACTATAGGTTAAAGTATTAATAGACTTTATTATAGGATTACTATAGGCATTCTACTATAAGCAAGAAACTAACTTAATCCTAGTAATTATAGACTAATTTACTAAGTATTTTATATTCCTTCCTATTACTACTATAATTAATACTACTAAGCTAGCAAAGACCTTTTATATAGAGATTAAATTAAAATTTAGCGCGCTAGAGGGCATTATATTAGACAAAGGATTAGTATTTATAAGTAAATTCTAGTCTAAGCTATGTTTCTACTCTAAGATAAAACAAAGGCTTTCTATAGCTTTTTACCTGCAAACTAATAGTTAAATAAAATAAATAAACTAGGTTCTTAAACATTACCTCTATTGCTTTATTAGAGAGAACTAACTAGTATAGCTAAAGCTACTACTATAAGCGTAATTTGCTTGTAATAATATAATTAACTAATTAACAGGCCTTGCTCCCTACTATATACTTATAAGGTATTATCCTAAATTTTGCCTTAGTCTTAGGGATAAGACTACTAGGGGAGAGGTGCTAGAGGCAGAGGCCTAAGTAATAAAGCTATAGAAAGTATATAAATAACTTTAAAAGATATAGTAAAGGGCTAGCAAATCCTAAGCAAAATACTATAATAAATAACACATATTACTACTAGTATTTAAGCATAGGGACCTTATACTATTATTAGCTTAGAATATTAAGGTAAAGAAAGCGAAACACAAGCTAACCTCTAGATTTTTAGGACCCTTTTACGTTATTTAAGCAATTAGGAAGCAAGTATATAGACTAACACTACTAGAAAAGTATAGCCGCCTATATAATATATTCTATATTAGCCTGCTTAAGCTATAGAATTACTATAAAGATAGTATAAATACGCAGGCAAATATACTAGACCTTAAAGAAGAAGATAAACACTACTAAGTTAAAGAAATTAAAGAATAAAAGATAGTTAAAGGAGAGACTTATTATCTAGTAAAGTAGAAGGGATAGCTAAGTAAATACAATTAATAAGTCCTAGATAAGGATGTAAATACATTATAGCTAATAGTAGCATATAGAAAAAAGATATAGTTACTAACAAAAAGGGGATAATAAGCTCCTGAAAAACACTAGCTATTATTTAGCATACTATTTATATATTAAAAAAAAAACAAATTAATTAAGACCCTAGAACTACCCCTAAAAAACAAAAGAAACACCCCTTATACTATAGGGATATTAACTAGAAAAGTCCTTATTATAACACTAGCAGTAGAACTAGCAAACTTATTGTAGTCTTCTTCCTTATTAAGTAACCCCCTAACTAAGGCAAAAAACTACTAAATAGTAATTACTTAGGGGAGATACCCTAGGTCCTTAGGATATAAACATAACTTTATCTAGGCCTTCTAAACTATAAGGGCATTATTATAGTTAGCCTAAGAGGGCATATTTATTAGTAAAAAATAAGGTAAATAAAGGTAATTATATTATAAAACACTTATAATTCTAGGCAATAGCGCTAGACTATATATTATAATAGTAAGACGCTATTATAAAATAATATACTAGTAATACACTACAGAGGCAGCCTATAAAAATATTAGAAAATAAAGAGCAAATAACAGGCAAGAAGCTATATACCTAACGCCCCTTCGCTGCCCTAGTTAGCCTAAAAGCAATATAGTAAGCTATATTAGCATAAATAAAACTATATAATAAGTTAAGCAAGCTATAAGTAACCCTAAGGCAAAAGTTATTAAAATATAAGAATAGGACTAAGGGAGTAATAGTAATAATAATATAGGCAGTGGTAGTATAGGTATAGTAGCGGATAGCTAGTAAGGGGGTAGTGATTTCCTTCTCCTCCTTCTCCTTATTATTACTAGTAGTATTATCTTTATTATTATTATTATTCTCCTTCTCTTTAGTAAAAAGAGCGCACTTAGCTAGCAGGGACCTAGTCTAGCCTAAAAGCTTTACTAAATTAGTAAAGTTACTAGCAAGGGTTAGGCAATACTAAGAATAGGAGTTAGTAAAAGCATAGAGAACTATAGCATAAAGAATACATACTATTTTATATATATTACTATAATCCTTACACTAAACACAGTGCTTAAATACCTTATTATAGCTAAATAAGGTTAAATTTATAGTAAACTTATACTTAATTATTAGGATTACTAGCTTAGTACTATAGTAGCCCTTAAGTTTATTAAGTTTAGTATAAGTATAATATATATAAGCATATTCTTTTAAGAGCAAAGCTATAATATTAGTAGTAATTAACTAGTAAATTAGTAGGAAGTTTAGATAAGAGCGTAAGTATAAATATATAAAAGAAAATAGTATTATAAAAATATAATAGTTATAAGACAGAATAGGCGGCGAAAGAGGGCAGACTTTATACCTATATGTTATGTGCTAGGTAATCTAATGTATTATATTATTATTATTATTTATTATAACGCTATAGGATAGTAACTAGTAAGGAGGTGTTAGATAGCTAGTAAGGCTATTTAGGAGCCTAGCCTAAAAGTAGGGGGGTAATTATAAGGTATAGCCCCACAAGATAGGCCACGCTAAATTGCCTAGTAATATTATAGAGAATTCCTAGCTAATGCCTAGGGCTTGCGCACGCGGCTAGCATATCTAGTAATGCGTGCGCGCACTATTCTTGCTTAGGAAGCTTAAGTCCTTTTATAATATAATATACACCTTTTCGCTACTGCCTAGCCACGATGTCTCTCACATTAAATTAGTAGGTTCCTTAGGTTATTAAGCTTTATATTTATATAGTTTATATTAGTAATTAAGAATAAGAAGGGTATTACTATTAGTAGTATATAAAATTTAATCTTTTTAAGCACTATAAGAACCTTTAAAGAACCTAGTAATAATACTTTTTTAGCGCTAAAGGCAATATTATATTAACTTACGAATTAGTTAATTTATAGCAATAGAAATAATCGTAAAAGGGCTTAGGCTTAAGTAATACTAACTATAGAGACTCCTGTAGCGCTAGTATTAGGAAGAATGCCTCTAAAGGTCTCTTCTAAATAGTATGCTTTAGCAAGGAAAATATTATTAAACTAAGGCTCTTTATAGGGATTACTATAGTAAAGGGTGTGTTTAAATAACTAGTCTTAAAGCATCTTAAGCACCTTATTACTATTATAAATTTTTATTAAGAGTGTTAACCTTTATAATACTATAGTAAGGAATTATAAAGGACCTATAGGAGGATTAGAGTAATTATTCCTTTTAGTCTTATTTAATAAAGCTATTATTGCCTTAGTCTTAAGGATTAATTACTTAAGGTTATTAGGATTACTACTATTATTATCCTTGCCCTTAATATAAGTAAGGAATTACTACTACTTTTACTCTATTAGCCTGCTATAATAGAATTTAGATTAATTCTAATGCCTTTATAATGCCTTATGTTCTTTAGTAGAGTGCTTTATAAACTAGTACCCTTACTTCTTATAGATAAAGCAGTAACCCTTATAATAAATAAAAAGCCTATATTATTACTATTAGAAGTTATAATTCTTCCTATAGTAATAATTAGTGTAAAACGCGGCATTAGAGTTAACTTTAGCCTCTTTTTAATAGAACACACTATGCTTAGTAGCGTTTCTTTTAGCTTGCTTTACTCTAATACTTTTCTAGAGCTTTAATATTAAGTCCTTATATATAAAGGGGCTATTATAAGCTATAAGGCTATATTTAGGAATATTATTAATAGTAGTAAGAAGCGTGTTTTATATATTAATCTTATTATTTATATAGCTTCTAGTCCTATAATAAAGAGAGATAATCTTATTAAAGAGGAGGTTAAGAGCCTTAAGTATACTCTTTTTAGGGTTTTCTCTTATTACCTTACGTAGCGTAATTATACAGAGGTTATTATAATAAAGCTAAGTAGTGTTAATAGTTTTAAAGCAATCTTTAATAAATTTAACTATTTAGTTAAAAGTTATACCTTTACTAAGAAGAAAGTCCTTATAATATATTAAAGCTTTTCCTTTAAGTATTATAAGAAATACCTTATAAAAGAGGGACTTTAGGAGGTTAATTTGCTTATAAAGGGCTTAGAAAGTCTTTAGCTTATTATTAAAGAAGTTATATATCTCTTTACTATACTTTTCCTTATTAGAGTAAATCTTATAAAGGTTTATAATCTTTTATAATACTATTACTAAATCTAATTCTATTAGGGAGTAAAGTAAAGGATAAAAACACTTATAAGATCTCTAATAATTAAGGTTATTATTAGGTGTAGTAGCATGTTACTATTATTCTTATTAAGAAACATTTCCTTTAGGCCTTTATTATAATAGCAAATCCTATATCTAAGCTACTTTAATGCCTAGGTCTAAAACTAACCCTTAGGGCTATTATTAAGTAGGCTTATAAGATCTCCTATTAAAGTTAGGAAGGCCTAGGGAAGCTAACTAAATAGTTAGCTCTAAATTTAAAGCCTGCCCTAGGTCTTAGAGGTTCTTATAGGTTCTCCTATTAAAGTTAGGAAGGCCTAGGGGAGCTAACTATTACGTTAGCTCTTACCCTAAGCCTTAGGGAGGCCTGTAAGGTACTGCTCCTATTACATGTAAATATCTTTACTAATCTACTATACTAATTATAGTAAAAGGTTAGTCTAGTCTATAGAAGCTCCTAGTAGGAGTAGGAGGAGTAAGGGAAATATTACTTAGTCCTTACTAAGGGTTAAGTTAACTCCCCTAGTAGTAGTAATCTTCTAGGTTTTATATAAGCTTATAGTTACTTATAGGGTTATAACCTATTATAGGATTTAATACTACTAGCTAGTATTATAGGGATTTAGGAAGCCTAATCTTATAAGGTATTTAGGGGGGTCCTTTATAACCCTACTAATTCCTAGGTTATACTATAGGGAAGGTAATTAAAGTAAAAAAAGAAAGAGGGGAATTCCTTATAAGGTAAAAATATAGATAATTCTTTAGTACTACTCTTTACTATATTTAGGAAGGTAATTCCTAAAGCTATTAATATAAGGTACTATAGTAAGAGGGAGGATAGTTACTTTGCCTGCTTACTAGAGAATATAATCTTAATTATAAGGAATATAATAACTCTTTATTAGGATCCCTTAGTCTAGCCTTAGCTTATATTACTATTATAAGCTTGCTAGTAATAAATAATTAGTCTAACAAAAAGTAAATATTATGTTTTTATAGGAAGTTATAAAAAACACAAATAACTTTAGTGTTCCTATATTTAAAGGCTTCTTTAGTCTAGTCTATAAATTAGTCTCTAAGCTTCTGCTAAAGGAGCTTACTAGAGAGGTCTTTAGTCTTAGCTTTTATAATAAAGAAAGCGATTTAGCTATATATTTTAGTACTTATAGCCTTGCTAAGATTAAAATCTAATAGGTTAAGCTTATGCTAGTCTACTATAATTACTTTTCTATGTGTTAATAGAATCTAAGGGAGCTCTAGGATTTTATTATTAAGATTAATAAATTAGAGGCTTTGTTTACCTATAGATATATATTATATTTAGTAGTAAAGAGAATAGAAATCTAATAGAAAAATAGTAAAGTAGGTAGTAAGGCAGGTAAAAGGGTAGAAATCTGTAGTAGTTATTAGTCTAGACTAATAGATTTAATTAAATTAAGGGCTTAATAAATCTTATAATAAATAAGAGATATAATAATTTCTCTAATAGGCGTTTAAGGCTAGAAAGAGGAAAAATTATACTTATTAAAGCAAGTAGTATAGTACTATAGCAAGCTTCCTTTCTTAGCATAAAATAGCTCTGTAAATAGACCCTAAAAAGCTTCCCTAAAGGGAATAGATTAAATCTATTTATAATTATAGAATTATCTCTTTTATATTACTTCCTTTGTTTAGTAGGATTAACTCTACTAATTCTATAAAAAATTAGCTATTATAAGCGGAAACTAGCGTTCTATAGGCTGCGTGAATCTAGCTAATTTATAGTGTAATTACTACTAATTAGTGTTAATTTATACACAGGCAAATTAATAATAAAAGTATAAGAAATAACAAGTAATATACACACAAAAGGAAGTACTAGGATTCTAGTTAATATTATTTATATTACTATTTAGCTAGCTAAGTAGGAGGCCTTTTAGTGGTTTTTGTAATGCGCAAAGTTATAGGTTATGTAACTAGCGCACTAGCTACCTATCCGAGGCGAGCTCGGATGCGGCTAATTAGGATGCGCCGGGTCCACGTTAACCCGACCCGTTGCGTTAATATTAACAATAACTTTCTTTACATAATTCTTTATTAGTGTATAAGTTATTTATTTATAGGATAAGCAGGCTTTTCCTATATTATAATTCTTCTTTATTTCCTTTATTTAATAGTTAGTCGCTTAGATATATTATTTTGTAGTAGCTAAGAAGTGCCTTTAATAATATTAAATTTTGTCTATAGTTTAGCCCTTATTTATATTGCGCTAGATAAAGGTTAAGGCAACGTATAGCTTATTACCACGGCGGTTTATACGTAAGGTTATAATAACTTAATTAGTTATATAAAATAATAATATAAAGAGACTTATACTATTAGGATTATAATTCCTAGATTAATTAGTATTACAAGGCTAAGTTAGATTATTATAACGTAGCTACGCGCATGCAAGTAAGAGGGCTAAAAGTAAGGCAAAAAGGTTAATAATAATACTACCTAACTACTAGAGGCACGCTAGCCTTTATACTATATAAACTAATTAATCCTTCTTCCTAGCCATAACCTATAACCCCCTAAGGCCTTTATCCCTAATGACTGCGAGGGTCGCGTCACTCCCCACACACTAGTAGTTTTCCTAGTCTTTTACTAGCTTATTATAGTAGTAAGCAATATAGCTATTATTACTATAATTATAGTAGTAGTAGTTATCTAGTTAATTTAGCTTATTACAAACCTTATTCTTATTAGGCTTTATAGTAGGGCTTTTATTAGAGGCTTACTATTATAAGTATTTTAATTAATAGTTTTATTATTATTCCTTTTACTAGTTATAATTCTAGGAATTAGTAGCGTTTTGCTTATTTTTAAAAGATAGCATTACTTCCTAGAATTATTATATAATTATTATAACTTTCTTATAAGTTTTACTAGTAATAAAGGTATATAGATTTATATAGTTTTATAGTTTAGGCTATAGTTTTATAAAGAAAGTAAGGGCCTAGGACTTTTTACTTACTCTTTTAAGGTAATTCTCTAGGAAATTAAGATAAATACTAAAGTTTATAAGGCTTTGCTAGTTTTATTAGTATGCTTTCTTAAGCTATAAGGTAATTTAAGTATTATAATTTATAAAGTCTTAAAGTAGTATAAGAGTTTACTCCTAGAAGCTACCCTAGTTATTAGTAAAGTAATTCTACTTTTTCGCGGTCTTTTTACTAATGAATTAGTCCTATCTTGCTCTATAAACTTAGTTTATATTACTAAGGGTAAAAAGAATTTTCTAGTAGTTATATTAATACTTATGTTTTACTTTATTAAAGGCATAGTTTAGGTTATTAATTTAGATTTTATATTTTTATAGGTTAGTAAGGTAAGTAAGCTTTATGTAAGGTGCGGCCCCACAAGACAAGCCACGCCGGATTGCCTAGCAATGTCACGGAGAATCCCTAGCTAATGCCTAGGGCTTACACACGCGGCTAGTATATCTAGTAACGCGTGCGCGCACTATTCTTACTTAGCAAGCTTAAGTCCTTTTATAATATAATATATACCTTTTTACTACTACCTAGCTATAATATCTCTTATAATTCTTAAGCTTTAACCCAAGCTACCTAGTAGTGGAAATAATACTTATAATAAGATCTATAACTAAATTAAGGGATAATATATATCTAGTACCTTCTAAAACGCTATCTTTAGTATTATATAATAGCTCTAGCCTTACTTTAATAAAGTTATTTATAAGCTAAGACCTTAAGACTACTAAGCAAGCTATTTATAAGTAAATTACCTAGCTTAAGATCCTTAAATAACTCTAGAAATAGGAAAAGGAATTACTTTAGTAACTTAGTATATATAAAAACCTGCCTAAATACTAGTAATATTATAATAATTCCTTTAATAATAAAAGAGAAGAAGTTAAAGTTAGGAATATTATAAAGCTTACTTACCTTACTAACTTATAAAAATATAAAATCTAGATTAATAACCTAAACTATGCCTTTAATAAAGCAAAACGTAAGTATTAATATAACTACTAGAAAATCTTTTTTACTATAAGTAATATAGACTAAGTCTATAGGGTAAGATAGGACTAATTTATTAGCAAAAAGACTATAAAGGAGTAGGATTACTTTACTAATAACTAGGGTAGCTTTTAGGAGTAAACTCTTATACTACTCTAAGATTTTATAAATTATAATGCTTAAATTACCTTATAGCTTAAGAAAGCATACTAATAAAACTAGTAAAGCCCTATAAACTTTAGTATTTACCTTAATTTCCTAGAGAATTACCTTAAAAAAATAAGTAAAAAGTCCTAGGCTCTTACTTTCTTTATAAAACTATAGCCTAAACTATAAAACTATATAAATCTACACACCTTTATTACTAGTAAAATACATAAGAAAGTTATAATAATTATATAATAATTCTAGGAGGTAATGCTATTTTTTAAGAATAAGTAAAAAGCTACTAATTCCTAGGATTATAACTAGTAAAAGGGATAATAATAAAACTACTAATTAAAATACTTATAATAGCAAGCCTCTAATAAAAGCCCTGCTATAAAGCCTAATAAGAATAAGGTTTGTAATAAGCTAAATTAACTAAATAACCGCTACTACTATAATTATAGTAATAATAACTATATTACTTACTATTATAATAAGCTAGCAAAAAACTAGGAAAACTACTAGTTGTGAGAGACGTCGTGGCTAGGCAGTAGCGAAAAGGTGTATATCGTATTATGAAAGGACTTAAGCTTGCTAAGCGAGAATAGTGCGCGCACGCGTTGCTAGATATGCTAGCTACGTGCGTAAGCCCTAGGCATTAGCTAGGGATTCTCTGTAATATTGCTAGGCAATCTAGCGTGGCCTGTTTTATAGGGCTATACCTTATAATTACCCCCCTACTTTTAGGCTAGGCTCTTAAATAGCCTTGCTAGCTATCTAATACCTCCTTACTAGTTACTATCCTATAGTGTTATAATAAATAATAATAATAATAATAATGCATTAGATTACCTAGTATATAATATATAGGTATAAAGTCTGCCCTCTTTTGCCGCTTATTTTATCTTATAACTATTACCTTTTTATAATATTATTTCCTTTTTTATATTTATATTTACGCTCCTATCTAAACTTCCTACTAATTTACTAGTTAATTACTACTAATATTATAGCTTTACTCTTAAAAGAATACGCCTATATATATTATGCTTATACTAAACTTAATAAACTTAAGGGCTACTATAGTACTAAGCTAGTAGTTTTAATAATTAAGTGTAAGTTTACTATAAATTTAACTTTATTTAGCTATAATAAGGTATCTAAGCACTATGTTTAGTGTAAGGATTATAGTAATATATATAAGATAGTATGTATTCTCTATATTATAGTTCTCTATGCTTTTACTAACTCCTATCCTTAGTGTTGCCTAACCCTTACTAGTAACTTTGCTAATTTAGTAAAGCTTTTAGGCTAGACTAGGTCCCTGCTAGCTAAGCGTGCTTCTCTTGCTAAGGAGGAGAAGAATAATAATAATAATAAAGATAATACTACTAGTAATAATAAGGAGGAGAAGGAGGAGGAAATTACTACTCCCTTACTAGCTATTTACTACTATACTTATATTACTGCTGCCTATGCTATTATTATTATTACTCCTTTAGTCTTATTCCTATATTCTAATAACTTTTGCCTTAGGGTTACTTATAGCTTGCTTAACTTACTATATAGTTTTATCTACACTAATATAGCTTACTATATTGCTTTTAGGCTAACTAGGGCAGTAAAGGGGCGTTAGGTATGTGGCTTCTTGCCTGTTATTTACTCTTTGTTTTCTAATATTTCTATAGGCTACCTCTATAGCATACTACTAGTATATTATCTTATAATAGCGTCTTACTACTATAATATATAGTCTAGCGCTATTGCCTAGAATTATAAGTGTCTTGTAATATAATTGCCTTTATTTACTGTTAATATTAACGCAACGGGTCGGGTTAACGTGGACCCGGCGCATCCTAATTAGCCGCATCCGAGCTCGCCTCGGATAGGTGGCTAGTGCGCCGGTCACATAACCCATAACTTTACGCGTTACAAAAACCACTAAAAGGCCTCCTACTTAGCTAGCTAAATAGTAATATTAATAACATTAACTAGAATCCTAGTACTTCCTTTTGCGCGCGTATTGCTTATTATTTCTTATACCTTTATTATTAATTCGCCTGTGTATAAATTAACACTAATTAGTGGTAATTACACCATAGATTAGCTAGATTTACGCATCCTGTAGAACACTAGTTTCCGCTTATAGTAGCTAATTTTTCACGAAATTAGTGGAGTTAATCCTACTAAACAAAGGAAGTAATATAAAAAAGATAATTTCGCGATTATAAATAGATTTAATCTATCCCCTTTAGGGAAGCTCTTTAGGGTTTATTTGCAGAGCCGTTTTGTGCTAAGAAAGGAAGCTTACTATAGCACTATACTACTTGCTTTAATAGGTACGATTTTTCCTTTTTTTAGCCTTAAACGCCTGTTAGAGGAATTATTAAATCTCTTGTTTATTATAAGATTTATTAAGCCCTTAATTTAATTAAATCTATTAGTCTAGACTAATAACTGCCACAGATTTCCACCCTTTTACCTACCCTACTACCTACTTTACTATTTTTCTATTAGATTTCTATTCTCTTTACTACTAAATATAATACATATCTATAAGTAAATAAAGCCCCTAATCTATTAATCTTAATAATAAGATCCTAGAGCTCCCTTAGATCTTATTAACACATAAAAGAGCAATTACAGCAGACTAGTATAAGCTTAACTTATTAGATTTTAATCTTAGCAAGGCTATAAGTGCTAAAATATATAGCTAAATCGCTTTCTTTATTATAGAAGCTAAGACT
>SRQA01001025.1:0-13467 GCA_018360365.1 Claviceps citrina
AGTTAGGAATATTAAAGTAAAAGATTAAGAAAGTTATAGCTTATTTAAAGGTATATAGTAATAAGTAATAGTCTTAATTCTTACCTTTTTTATTTAGTTTAGTTAAAGGTTTATACTTATATAATTATAAGTATTATATACCTCTAGGTCTTTGCTATAAGTCTAGCGGTTATACGCGGTAAATAACCTTGTTATATAACATAAGTCTAACGGAAGCTTGCTTGTGTAAATAGACCTTATTAGCCTAAGGCAACCCCGTGGCTTTCTAGTCCTAACAATTCTTTTATATACTAATACTATAAGCCTTTTAAAAATAAGGCTTTTATTAGTAAAAATATAAATACTTTCATTATAAAGGAATTTTTAGCGGGTTTATAGTAAGCCTACCTTAGTCTTTTACTAGTCCTTAGTAATTTATTACTAAAACTTAATCTTAAAGTAATTTTAAAAAATAATATTATACTTATTATTAAATATAGCCTTATAAATAAAGTAAGTAATGTTTCTAGTAATATCTTATAGTAAAGCTAGGTATAGGCTAACCTAGTTATAGTTATAAATATACTAAGTTAAACTTACTAAATATTTAAAGTATTTAATAAATTAAGAAAATTTAGGAATATTCTTTAAAAGAGTATTATTAGCTAAATTTATTATCTTATTAAAGAATTACTTAATAACTTAGCTAATAAATTTATATTAAGAGTTTATTATAATATTCTAGGTTATTATTACTTTATTAGTAAGGGAAATCTTTATAAGAAATATTAAGGCCCTTATAGCTAATAAGAGGTTTTTTAGCTTAATTATAATAAATTATAATAATTTCGGGAATTAAGCCTAATTATAAAATTTAGTTAATAAATTAAAGATTTATTTTTAAACTATTAAAGCTAAGCTATATTTAAAGAAATATTACTTTTCTCCTTAGTATAAAGTACTTACTAAGGTAAATACTTTACTTTTTTTATAGTAATTTTTACTAATTTATAGTCTTTTAACTACTAATTAATATTAAATAAATATAAATAAAAAATACCTATAAGTTATATATAATTATAAGCAAAAAAGTATATATATATAAGGGAATTTTATTTAGTTTTAAAGTTTAAGAGAAAGCTAGCTAAGGAATTTATTATATACTTTCTTTTATATATATTAAACTTTATATAGCCTTATATTTATATAGTAGTTAGTATATAGCTAATTATATTATATATAGCCTTAGTTAGCTAGGCGAAGCTATGCGCTAAGCAAGGCTACTAAGGTTAACCCGTAATATATGCAATAATTCTAATAGTTATAAAATAATAAAATAAAAAGTAATAATTTTATAAAAACTATAAAGTATATAAGCTAGTAATATATTATTTTTTATAAGTTATAAAATAAGAAAAGTAAAGGTAGTAAGATTACTAAGACTAGAAAGTAATTATATAAAGTATAAGTAAAAGGTTATAATAGTATAAAAATAATTAATATAAAGTTTTAATAATTAAAAGTTAAGAATAAAGTAATCTTTTAGTAATTAAAATAGTTATTAGTAAAAAAAATTACTTTATTAGAATTAAAAAGCCATAAGATTACCTTAAGCTAATAAGGTTTATTTATATAAGTAAGCTTATATTAAACTTATATTATATAATATAATTATTAATAGTATATAATTACTAAACTTATATAGTAAGTTTAGCTAAAAGTATATAATATTTATAATTATATAAATATAAACCTTTACTAGCTTAGAAGGGGGTAAGAATCAAGACTATTATATACTATAACCTACCTTCTAGTTTAATATAACCTCCTTAAGCCTCTTACTCTAGTATTCCTAGACTGTCCTATAACAGAGAGTTACTTAAGCTAAGAAATTACTATGCACATATTACGCGCTACATAGTATAAGAATATACGAGAAAAATTAGATATCTATAAGTAAATGAAATTAGCGAGGTTTTGTTTTAAGAATTTGAAAATGCCCTTACTATTCGCGCGCCCGTTCAAAATAATAGGTCTTTTGAGGTCTTGCGCAGGAGCCAGGGAAATTATGGCTTAGCACATGTACCTGGGTTATGCTCTTCAACCTTGGATGATCCTTTCTCTGACATCCGACAGTCGAGCTGTTTCTCTAATATTGAGTTGCTCTATGTCTCACCAATATCACCTCATCTTCCGCCATCTTCCTCTTATGTCGTTTTGAGATGCGTTGAATGTTTCAAAAGTGGATTGAAACCTTTTACAACACAATCTCACAAGCCACCAAGAGGTCCCGCCCCCTGCTTAACTCCAAATTAACCCATTTTCTCTCTCAACTGAACCCCCGAGCTGTCGTCGCTGAAGTGGTTGCAATCTATAAAATTGAATGCGATTTGTTATCAGAACCTGGCCATTGTCCTCGCTGTTCCCCCTAGTTCAAGCATGCTCTGAGACTCAAAATGGATCCAAATATACAACGCGCGTTGAACGACAAACTCTACGACAAGCGGAAAGTTGGAGCTCTTGAGTAGGTGGCTTCTCATCCTCACTTATCATGTAGCCCCCATGGATGTCAATGCTACCGTTCGTGGGGCCTGGCTTCGCACTTTTCACCGTTTGCCTAACATATTCGTCATCAACAGGCTTGAGAGAGTCATACGGGAACTAGTGGTATCCAAAGATTATCAACGAGTACACGACATTCTCGAGCAACTTTGCAATGATTATGCCTATGCCGTTCATCAGCCGCACGCTCGAAATGGAGGACTCATTGGTCTAGCGGCTGCTGCGATTGCACTTGGTCCAGTGAGTGAATCAAACCATGATGTTTAATTATACATTCTGGCTCGATGTTTTGCCACATCTAAACTCATGTACTACTCCCCTCCACTGCAAGTACATACAGTTTACGTATCTTCCCCCTTCCCGGATAGTAGTTGGCAATGCTGCCTCATTTCACTTGTGGAAAAGATGCTCTAAAAGGATTTGAATTGCAAGGTCACTAAGCAGACACTTAGGATCTTCCCCGCTATCTTGCCAAAATTGTGCCGCCAGTTTTGGCCTGCTTCACAGACCAGGACGCTCGTGTACGATACTACGCCTGCGAGGCCATGTATAATATCGCGAAGGTAGCAAAGGGTGAAATCTTGGTCTATTTTAATAGCATATTTGATCAACTCTGCAGAGTACGACACCTTGCCTCAGCCCCATGGCCCATGACACATATGACCACGAGCACTGACAGGGCCTAGCTTGGAGCAGATTCCGAACTATCCGTAAAGAACGGCGCGGAGCTACTTGACCGGCTCGTGAAAGACATAGTGGCTGAGTCGGCTGCTTCGTACGTGTCGGTATTAGAAGCAGTGCCGGCGTTCGATGATGACAAAACATCAGTGGACAGTCAAGATATTCACCTACCTACGGCCTTCTCCCTGCCTAGTTTTATCCCTCTATTGAGAGAGAGGATCTGGGTGATCAACCCCTTTACGCGACAATTTCTCGTTGGCTGGATGACCCTCTTGGACTCTATTCCTGACCTTGAGCTTGTGACCTACCTTCCCGAATTCTTGGGAGGCCTGCTCAAATTCCTTGGAGACCAAAATGTTGACGTTCGAACCGCAACGCAGTCGTGCCTAGACAAATTCTTGAACGAAATCAAGAGGATTGCGCGTGTGAAAAGGGGGATTTTAGAGAGCAAAAAGTCCAGAGAAGGCGGCAAGAGGAAGCGACAAGATTCAATGGACACAGAGAGTATCCGTCCTAATCTAGAAGAAGGAGACGAAATTAATTCCGATGCATATGATGGCGATGAGGGAGACAGTACTGAAGACGATTGGATTCCTGGCCAAGACGTCGAGATTAACTACAAGCACATCTTGAGGATTCTAACTGCAACATTGGATTCTCCTTTAGGTTTGTTCTCTGAATCTGAACATTGCACGAAGCGAAAAATATTGACGCAGAGTAGAAGAAGATTGTCTATTGGAGTCTCTGCGATGGATTGTTGAGTTTCTAGATATATCACCAGAAGAGGTGTTACCTTTTACACCCAAAATCCTTGCACATATGCTACCAGCCATGGCAAGTAACAAAGACACCATTCGTCAAGCCGCAACTCGAGTCAATACTTGTCTCATGGATTATGTCGTCTCGCTCTCGGACGATTCGGGTCTGAACAGTCAGTCTCTTTCGCAAAGTCAACTTCGGTCCGCCTCCCGGCTTGCTCTAACCAGCGAGAAAGCCGAAGAATCGCAAAGCAATAGGCATTCTGTTTCAAGCGTTCGAGAACCGGATTTTGGGAGGTTTCCTTCAGATCAAGGCAGGTTCAGCTCAGCGGGCGGCACACCTGCAGTGGTGCAGTCTCCAGACTTGGATTACACGGCGGCTGTCAACTCCCTGACGCTACTCTTTCTTAACGATCATGAAGCAACAAGAGTCGCCGCCCTAACTTGGCTCATTATGCTTCACAGAAAGGCGCCAAGGAAAGTGTTGGCGTTCAACGATGGCACCTTTCCGGCATTGCTCAAGACTCTTTCTGATCCGTCCGATGCGGTTGTGACAAAGGACTTGCAGCTCCTTTCACAGATCTCTCGAAATAGTGAGGATGACTATTTTGCAAATTTCATGGTGAACTTACTGCAGATATTCTCCACAGATCGCAAACTTTTAGAAACGAGGGGCAACTTGATCATCCGACAATTATGCCTAAGCCTCAGCCCAGAACGCATTTATCGCACGCTGGCTGATTGTATCGAGAAGGAAGAGGATGTCGAGTTTGCCAGCATCATGGTCCAAAATCTAAACAACAATCTCATTACTGCTCCACAGCTTGCTGAAGTTCGAAAGCGGCTACGGAACCTTGAAACAAAGGACGGGCAAACATTGTTTGTGGCACTTTTCCGTTCGTGGTGTTACAATGCTGTCGCTACGTTTTCGTTATGTCTACTATCCCAAGCATATGAGCAGGCTTACAATTTGCTCCAAATATTGTGAGAGACACGCAAAGCACACAGTCATCTGAGATCACTTATAATATATACGTAGCTGACTTGAAGCAGTGGCGAGTTGGACATGACTGTCAATTTATTGATCCAGGTGGATAAGCTTGTTCAATTGATCGAGTCCCCTGTATTCACCTGTAAATGCATCCGCTCCCCAGTTCCATTTCTGGATTTCGATTGACTGAGGAAAAAAACAAAGATCTGAGACTTCAATTGCTCGAGCCAGAGAAACATCCATACCTGTACAAATGCATGTATGGAATTCTGATGCTCTTGCCACAATCGTCCGCCTTCGCAGCTCTCAAAAATAGGCTCAACAGCGTGAGCTCAATAGGATATTTACATGTTTCACCTCGCAGGTAAGCAGGCTTCGAGATTGAGGGGAAGAAATTTGCGAAGAAATCATGTTGAAAGGGCGTCAACCTGGAACTGACTATACCCTACTCTCTCCGGGTTAGCGCGACCACCTCGACCAGTGCTCCAAATTATGACAGACCCAATCGACTCAAGGGCCGAGAAGACAGTGGAATCAAGTGGTTTGAGTTATTGGAAAAGTTTCGCAGCGTTCAAGACAGGGCGAGAAGGGTGCAGCGACATAATCTAGACGGCGAGGAGGTATCCGCAGCGGGCATGGCTGATTTTGGCGCAGGCGACGACTCATCAGAGCCAAAAATCAGTGGCCGAGTTCCCGCAACGGGAATTAACCCAGGATCGTCGGTCAAGGACGCCATTGCAGCCCCTTCAGTCAAGAAGACTGGTCTTGGTAGGCAATTTGGAAGGCTGGGAGGCGCCGTGTCGGGCAAGAACAGGAGAAGCTAGAACATGCGGACAAATAGGCACATGGGATAAGTCAAGATGCGAAACGGACCATGGAGTAGAGCTAGCATTAATGGAACGGTTGATATCGGCTCAGCGATGCTTAATAGGGCTTGCTTGCTCTACGAGTCCTTCGAATACATGGTCACGTTGTACCATCAGCCCTCTGAGTTGTTCTTGAAGGGCCCCAAGTTGATCTCTTGCTCTTCCAGGGTCACTTGGCAACCTCCGAAAGCCAGCCATCTGGGAAGCCAATTGTTTCTTCCTGGCGAGCAAAGCAAGGAGCTGCTTTTCTTCTTTTATTACATGATCGACAGTGTATGGTGACGGTGGTGACGGTGGTGACGGAAATGGTGTTTTCTGACGTTCCCGAGCATCTGACATTTGCTTTGCCTTCAATCTTGTCCTTCGCTGCAGGTCAAGGTTCTGTTTAGGTAACTCTATCGGTAAGCTAGCATGAGCCGAGCCCTCGAAAATGGCCAGCTGCTCTGCAGAGTCTTGCAGCTGAAGGATGAGATATTCATTTAGCGCGTTGATTCTTGCCACCACCTGCTCCGTTTCGCAGAGCAAAGTCTGTAGATTCATGAATTCCCTGCCCAAGTCCTCGGGACTGGGAAAATAGATTTTATGTTGCACAGATGTGTCTGCAAGTGCCCCGAGGGCAATTTTGCCTTCCCTCGTGAGGTAGTCTCCAACCTTGCTCAAGATTAGAGTTCGAATAGACAGCCCGTTCTGATCACGCGGTGCCTGTGTTGGCACGATTGTAGCATGTTCGGCGCCAACAAGCGCCAACTTGCTCGCCGCAGACAAGAGATGGTGGTCGTTGGTCGCAGCTTCATTTACGCCGGCTAACGCGAGCAACGCTGTTAACGTTGCAGGATTGCGTTCGTAGTCAGGCAGCCTTTCGTTCGGAAGGAGTCCAAGGAGCCAAGAATCGACAAATGCCCAGTCCTTCGCGGTGGATGCGGCAATGCGGGCGCTCGACGGGGAAAACACGGTCGTCGAGAGTTCTTGTCTATGACAAGACATGTTGACGGCAAGATGATTGAAGTCGACTTCAAAAGCGAGACCAGGGTGCTTCGGAGGTTTTCGTCAAGACAGGATTTTCGGCAGCATCTGCTTCATTGGCGTCGCAAAGAACTCGGACAGTGGTGGCTTTCCCGTCACGGTGGAATATGAATGTAATACTCCACGAATGCTGGGTGTCTATGATCGAAGAGGCAAGTGGTGGCTACAGTCCGCCAGCAGATGGGTCAACCAACAACAGCCTTGTAGTGACGATGGGTGCCACCAGATGGAAGCCGGACGGCCGTCGGCAGGGCGGTGGCACTGTGGCAGTGGCAGTGGCAGTGACAGACTGTGACAGTGGCGAATGGCTTGTGCGCGGGGCCCGCTGCACGCCACTTTTAATCACTTCTAATTACCTGGTAGGCTCTAGTCTAGACTCCAGACACGCTGGCATTTTGTTTTAGACAGTGGGCAAAGCATCCGACCCGGTCGGCCGTCTTCTTGTTCGGGACTCGGACGTTGACAGACTTGCAAGTTGCCACATTCGTCTAACTTCCCTTCTACCTTTATGATATAACTGCCTCCTTGGTGTCTTGAACACCCAGCTCATGTCCTCGCCGTCGTCGCGGCGGTTGGGTCCAATCTCCATACAGCCATCGATTCTCAGGCCGTCGTCCTATCACCATTAGATACATCAGATCTCGACCGTATTGATTGCATCTTCCTCTCGATCGAAATATCACATCTCGGACTTCAAGTCTCACCTCATTGTCGTCTGACAACAATGCGACTCCATATTTCCAATCTTGCTCTGACAGCAAGCCTGCTTGCGTCTGCTACCTCCATCGTCGCCCTGGACATCCCTCCCGACCTTCCAGTATCTGCCTTGTTGACGTCAGCACAAACACGGCTTGCCAAAGGCGAAACGACCGAGGCTCTTGCATATTTCGATGCCGCCGTCGCCAAAGATCCGTCAAACTACCTCACGTTTTTCAAACGCGCCACGACATATCTTTCCCTTGGGCGTTCGAATCAGGCAAGCATTGATTTTGAAAAGGTGTTGGAGTTGAAACCTGGTTTTCAGGGAGCTCATCTTCAACTAGCCAAAATAAAATCCAAGTCTGCAGACTGGGAAGGGGCACGCGTCGAGTACGTGCTAGCAAAGAAAGATCAAGACTCTCCCGAAATACTAGGTCTCACCGAGGCTCAAGGTGCTGCTGAGCGAGCTACAGCGGCAGAGGGAGCTAAAAGTTGGGATGAATGCATTCATCATGCTGGCACGGCTATTCTAGTCGCGTCTCGAGCCGCAAGTTTGCGTGAGCTTCGATCTCACTGCCGGTTTGAACGTGGAGAGATTGAGGAGGCAATGAGCGACCTGCATCATGTTTTACAGCTTCGACCTGGTAATACTGATCCACATGTTGTGATATCAGCCACTACCTTTTACGGTCTGGCCGACCTGGATAATGGCTTGAGGCAGGTCAGGAAATGTTTGCATTCAGACCCAGAATCAAAAGTTTGCAAGACCCTGCACAACCAAGAAAAGCGCATGCAGAAAGCCGTTACAAAGATTGAGGCTCAGCTCAGTCGTGGCCAGACCACTACAGCAGGGCGGGCATTGGTAGGCACTGTCGATGAACCAGGCCTGCTGCCTGATCTCCGCGTGCAGATTGACAATTTGAAACGCGAAGGGAGGTTACCGAGCAATGCTAGGATAAAATTGTATGAAAAGATGGTAGACATGGTGTGCCAGGCTTACTCCGAGGTAAGTTTGAGGTCCTTTCCTTTTGTCGATTGTATGCTGTCCAAATCGTGTCCGTCTTCCGCGCCTCGACTTTTCCAATCATGGCCCCAGTGCACAGACTACTTTGGCAAACTGGTCTGACCATTCATCCTTTATTAGTCAAATCACAAAGAGGCGTCAAAGTATTGTGAGGAAGCCCTTGAAGCAAATGCTGAATCTTTCTGGGGTCTTGTTTATAAAGGCAAATCCCTTCTCAATCGGGAAGAGTTCGAGATGGCAATTCAAACGCTCGAAAGGGCAGCAGAGCTTCGGCCTGAAAAAAGAGACAAGGTCAATTTTCTTCTGAACAAGGCACAGGTTGCATTGAAGCGCAGCAAGACGAAGGATTATTACAAGATACTCGGAGTAGCCAGTGATGCCGACGAGAGGCAGATCAAGGCGGCATATCGAAAGGCATCGAAGCAGCATCACCCCGATAAAGCTGCCAAGCAAGGTGTCAGTAAAGAAAAGGCGGAGAAGAAGATGGCCTCGATCAATGAGGCATATGAAGTGCTGAGCGACCCCGAATTGCGTGCACGCTTCGATCAAGGGGATGACCCGAACTCTCAAGACCGAGGCAGCCCCTTTCAAGGAAGTCCGTTCGGGGGCGGGCAACCTTTCATGTTTCATCAAGGGGGCGGAGGCGGTGGCAATTTCAAGTTTCATTTTCCCGGCGGAGGGGGCCCGTTTGGATTTTAAGCCAATAAATAGAGTATATGACCGTCTGTTTTTTTTTTAAAATTCAACTTCCTTATCACTTGTATCCTACACTCCTCTCGCACTTGGGAATAAGTGCTACGCTGCAACGAATAACGATTGGCGATCTCGAAGAAGATTCTGTGAAGTTGTAGAAAACGGTCAACCTAGCCCCATCGGCACTATGCACGAACGGAGCTTCCAGATTGTACTCGGAATTCCCATTAAGCCTGGTTGTGCAGACACAATCGTCCATGAAAGCATCCTTCAAGACGTAATCCTGCCTGATGCAATCGCCTGACTAAGCTTGACAGAATGGCAAAATATACGGTGTTGCTCTTAGTAAGCTCGATCTAGATCTAGTCCCAAATGGACGCCAGTGGCGATGACCGAGACGATCTACTTACACTTTATTTGGTAGCCAAAATGCAAAACGTTGAATGCAAACATTCTGATGCAAGAAATAAAAACATCGAAGCTATAGGCTAAGACTTCCACGGACAAAATTTGGGTGTTGGCGAATAATGAAAACAAGTTACCAATCAAAACGCTCTTATTCCATCGTGACCACGAAACTGGGCCTTTCTGCAACCTAGGTTCCATCGCCCAACACCCAGCATTTCTGCAAAAGTTTGAGTATGTCGAGGCCGTCTTTTTTACGACAAATCGTTACGTTTGATAAAGTATGCCCTGTACAACTGTTAGTTGGTATTCCCAGAGAGCTGCTGGTCTCGTTTCAATGAGAATGGACTCATACTTGGAAAACTCATATGCTGACCAGCAGATGGCAGTGCTAGGCATGGTTGTCACGATTCTGGGGCGTACGCCTTTGAAGAATCCTCGGATGCCTTCCCTATGGTAAAGCAGCTGGCATCCACCAAGGAAACCACTGACATTACGGACTTGTGGGTCCGATGATGTGCCACGAGTTTGCAAGATCGTCTTGATAACGTCCATGGGTGTCGTCAAACCGGCCGCAAATCCTCCTGCAACTGCTCCCGCTAAGCAGTGCGTCAACGGATCATATTTCTTTTCGGAATTCATAGCCGTTGAGATCGATTCGTATGCAAGGAACTGCAAAGCGGTAAATGGCACGGTCATGGACAAGGTAGTCGGGTACGATATGTAGAAGGCGCCTATGCCTTCGTTCCGATACACGAATCTTGCGCAGTCGACCATGGACTTGTACATCTTACTCGAATTCTGCATTTGCATTCGTTGTTTGATAACTAAGCAGATGCTGTGTTAGTAGCGATTGTGTATTTACACGAGGTCAAGGAAGGCGACACAAAAAACGCACCGTCGAAGGGATTCATAAAAGCATCGCTGGCAATGGTTGCGGCAGCTCCACTAGTAGCTGTCAAGTGTAAATCATTAGACTTGGGTGTTAACCACGAAAGCAATAACCGTGCTGTAGATCCTTGACTTACCCGCAGCCAGAGGGTGGTGAACGCCAGCTTGGTTGCCCCCCATTGCGTGTTTGACAGCCTCGTATGTCGCAAAATAAACAGCATGTGCTGGGCCTAGAGACGACACTCAGTCGACATCCTGTATGAGTACAAATAAGCTGATGCTTTTCATACCGGCTCCCACAATAACGCTCGACATCCCGCGCCAGAGGCTGGAAAATCCTTCCCTTGATGCCATTTGATATGTACTGCGAAGCACGCCCGAGTGAGCTGTGTTGGAGGGGGAGTTCAGAACTTGCATTCGCGTCTAAGGGTAATTGGTCAGTAGAGCAGGTCAGAGTTGACACGAAGATGAACGGCCTCGAATGATTGCCATAGAACGCTTCGACGTGAAGCAGCTGTACCTTGATTGCATCAACGGGATACATGACAGTATGTTCCTGACGAGTTCTAGTTAGCGGCATAGTATACTTCTGCGACGACAAAATCGGCTGGCCGTAATATTTGGGCCAGAGCTATGCCCGAGTCGAGACGTACCGCGATGCCGGCGAAGGCTCCAGCGGCCATATTCTGAAGCAAGGAGAAGTTCGGGGGGAGGGATTCGTAACTGGAAAAGGCAATAGGTCACATTAGCTGGCATGCATTTTCAACCAGAAGAAAGAATGGAATCATGTACTCATAGTCCTCCTCTAGCTCGACATTCGGCTGGACCATTCCGGCCACAGCTTCAGAAGCTTGGCCGAAAACTTTGGGGTCCAGGGCAGCCAGTTTGTCAGCAATTGCCCCAGGAAGCTGGACAAACAGGCTTAGAAGGAATTGATTGTCGAAAATGAGATTTGGCGAGGCTCTCGTAGCTGAGTAAGTTTACATGGGCAATCCAGTCCTACGTAGAATAGCTCAGCCAGAGGTGATGCACCGTATTCAGTGTTCACACACGAAGCCTACGCGGCGCTAGATTAGAGCCGAGGAGTCGATGCGGAATTGGTCAAGTGTACGAAAGAATATAGGATGAAACGATCAGATGGACAGTTTGAGAATGCACATGACCCGGTCACAGAGTTGCGCGCCAGTTGGTGATGTTGGATGATCGGGGCGAGGCCAGTTGGTTGTAAAAATTTCCGTTGAAGGTGCTCCGTTCACGGCCGCGCAAGGGTCGGTCCACGAGAGCTTACAACTTAGTGATGACGATACGCGGCAGAATTTAGGTACCTACTAGGTAGTATGTACTACTAGGTACCTACCTGCGCGCGACACCCCGTCTCAGGGTCATTGTTATGTAGTGATAGTCACAGGCTTATTATTTATTCTAAGACTACTAAAATTGTTTTTTGCCTAAAATTCTTACAAAGCTCTTACTAAAGCTTTGTAGAGTTTTTATACGTCTTGTGATTAATAACAAACCAGTGACTATTTGTTAGGACTAGAAGGCTATGAGGTTGCCTTAGGCTAACAAGGTCTATTTACATAAGCGAGCTCTTATTAGACTTGCGTTATATAATAAGGTTATTTACTATATATAACTATTAGACTTATAGTAAAGACCTAAAGGTATATAATACTTATAATTATATAAGTATAAACCCTTTATTAAATTAAATAAAAAAAAATAAAAATTAAAACTATTACTTATTATTATATATTTTTAAATAAGCTATAACTTATTTAATTTTTTATTTTAATATTTTTAATTTATTTATAATAATTTTATTTTTTTATTTATATTAAACTATTAAATTAAGAAAATTATAATAGTTTAAACTTATAACTTTATATATAATAATAATAAAGTTATTAAAAAAAATATTAAACTTATACTAAAATTTATAACTATACTTAAAGCTAATATTATATTTAAATTATTATTATAATTTATTATACTTTTTATTTAGTAAAAGCTTATAATAACTATAAAAAATACTTTTATTAATAATAATTATAATATTAAAATCTTAATATTATAAAAGTATATTAATTAAATAAGAAAAAAATAATAACTTTAAAAACTTATATATAATATTAATAATAAAAAATTACTAAAAAAAATATATTTATAGCTTTTATTATATTTATTATATATTATTTATAATAAACCTTTATATAAGCTTTCTTTAAGTAGCTTTTTTATAATAATTAAAATACTTTTTAATTAAAAACTTTTATTAGTAATTATAAGGTATAATTTATAATAAATTCCTACTAATTTATTACTAACTTTACAAAGGTTTTATATACTAATACTTACTTTACTAATATTATAAAGTAATATTAAGTTATAAAAAAGAATTTATAGAAATTATATTAAAAATTCTTTTTTATAAACTAACTTTTATAATTAGCTTAAAAAAGCTTAAATAACTAAAAAAGCTATTTTTTTAGTATATAATTAAAGTTTATTAGCTTTAAATAAGTAAATTATACTAACTTTAAAAGATTTTTTAAAAAATAAAAATAAACTTATATTAAACTTTTTTTTTAATTAAATATAAAGAATAAAATAAGCTTTTTTTAAATAAGCCTTAATTATAGCTTAAAGATATATTAAATTAATAATATATAAGTAATAAATTAGAATAAATATATCTTTTATTATAAATTTAATAATAATAAAAGTAATTATAATAATTTTTTTAAGTATAATAAAAAAAAAACTTAAGTAAACTTTTTTAAAAAAAAAACTTTACTAAACCTAAAAAAAAAAGTAATAATTAGCTAAGTACTTTATAATAAAGCTAGGAAAAAAAAGCTATATATTATAAGTATAAAAAAAAAGCTATATAAG
>SRQA01001026.1:0-13458 GCA_018360365.1 Claviceps citrina
TTTTTCTTTTTCCCCCCCCCCCCCCCGCCGAACAGCACAGCAAGGGGAATGAACAAGCCGAGGCCGAGGCGTCCCAGGAGGCAGACAAGCATATCAAGGCGATCAAGGAGGCCGGGTCCAAGGGAAAGAGCGGTGTGGTGAAGAATCTGCTGAGCGCAGTGTTTGATGTCAAGCCTGTTGCCCCTGCGAAGCAGTAGGTTTTATTTTATGAGGGAGGTGGTAGATTTGGCATCCATTCGGGGGATGCCCCCCCCCCCCTTTTTTTAATTTCTTTTCCTTTGTCCTGCTTTCTTGATTGCTTCCATCTCTGCTGTGAGTGAGGAGTGGATTGCAAATGTGGCTGTTGGCTGTTGTAGGACGTGGTAGCGCATGCATACATACATTTGTGCTTCAGGTGGGAAAAAGTACACCGTTGCTGTTGCTGAGGGCGTCTTCGTTTGGAAGGGGCCTCGAGATCCCTTGGCGGTGCTCTCGTTGCAACTGCTGTCAAAGTCTCCTCAATGGTGCAAAGCTTCGTGATTTTCTGTTTGTCTCTTTTTCTTTGGCATCAAACATCGTTTTTTTTTTTTTTTTAGGTATCAACCAAAGCTAGCATACATCTACAGGCTTTTCCCTTAAGAAAACCCAAAGCTGTGGCGGCTCATTGGCCTCATTGCAGGAACCGTATCAGCGTTCCCAGCATGTCGCTCACATCCCTGCTGTCCTCCTCCGACGTGTCCAGCCCCCGTTGCTGCTCGGACAAGATCCCCGCGAGGAGGGTCAGGTCCTCGCCTCGCTCGGCGAGAAGTTGCCTGATCTTCCTGCCGGCGCCTGCGTCCTCGGCAACCAGCCAGGCGAGGGTGACGTCAATCTGCTGCAGGGTGAACAGCCCGGCGTCCAGCCTCCGTGAGAGCAGGCCGATTTCGCCGTCGGGGTCGGGGTCGGGGTCGGCATCCGAGGCATCGGCCACACTCTGACGACGACGACGACGCCTCTCCTCCTCTTGGGCAAACTCCTGCTCGGCTCGTCGCACGCGCGCTGCATACTCCCCGCGCAGCCTGACCAGCTTGGCCGTCTTTTCGTAGTCCCTCTCGACAAACTTGGCCAGGGTGCGGATTCGCTCCGCGGACGAGGCCTCCCCCGCCGGCAGGAGACGGAGCATGGAGGCGAAAATGGCGACCAGGTGGGCGAGCAGGCGACGGTCTTGCGTCTTGGTGAAGAGCGTGAAGAGGCCCTTGAGGCCGCCGGCTTCGACGAGCCGGATGCACACGTCGGAGCCGGCTGCGGTGCTGGCGGCGTGGTCCAGCAGGCGCAGGGCGGGGGCTCTGCTCCTCTTGCCCTCCTTCAGCATGATGAGGCAGAGTTCGACGCCCTCGGCGTCGACGAACTTGCTCTTGCCCAGGGGCTGATCGGCCATGCATGTGAGGGCTTCGAAGAGGTCTTGCATGTACTCCTCCTCCTCGCCTCCCCTGTCGGGATCGCGTTTGCGGTACGGGGCCGCCAGCCGGAGGAGGGTGTCGACGGCGTCGAGGCTGGCAAGGTGCTCGGCGTTGGAGGGGGATGCCTGCGAGAGGATGGCGAGGATCTCGGCGGCGTACTGCTTGTTTTGCGAGACGAGGCTGCCTTCTTTGCGCTGGATTCGTTCGAGGAGCCATTTGAGGAGGGCGTCTTGCTGGCCGATGCGGGCGGCGGTGGCGGAGCGGGAGCAGAGGTTCTCGATTATGCCCAGGGCGTGGTATACGCCGCTGCGGTCGGCCTCATCGTCCTCGTTCAGGCGCGACAGGTTGGAGACCAGGAGCCCGACCAGGTCGGCCTCCATCAGGCCGTCCACGAGGCCGTCCCACTCGTCGTCTTGGGCGGACACATCCTCGTCGGTCAGCTCGCCAATGACCTCCATGACATCGATGGCGATGTCCGTGTTCTCATGGGCCAGCAGCCCCACCAGGCTCTGGACGGACCCCAGCCTCACCAGCTCGGGATAGAGCTCTGGATGGTCCGACAGGATGGACAGGCCCTTGATGTCGGCGTCCAGATCCGCCTCGCTGCCGATGAACTTTTGCGGATCATCCTCGTACTTTGCCCGGAGCTCGGCGTTTCTGGTGATGTGCTTCTCGAAATTGAGCATCGTCTTGCGAAGCCACGCGGCGTCCATCTTGTCCGGGACCCTGACCCCCTCGTCGGCCTCGTCGACGAAATCGAGGATGCGCGACTCCTGCTTGCTGATGCCACCGCCGAAAAAACGGCCTTCCTCGTCGTCTCCGTCGTCTCCGTCGGCACCCTCTTCATCGCCTGGCGGCATCGCAGGACCAAAATCTTGCTCGTCGTCCTGGCCAGCGGCTGGGCCAGCTTCGCCATCGTCGTTGTTGTCGTTGTCGCCATCGTCGCGGCCGTGCTCGTCGCGGGTGCGGCGGTTGCTGCCGTTGGCGCTCAGCTTGCTGGCCTTGTATGCTTCATCTGTCGGCGTTGAAAAGGAGAGTCAGCCCGGTGCTGGTATGTGGTGTTGCATTGCGACCCTCTCGGGGGAAGGGGGATTGGCAAACTCGGATCTTGAACAAATTCGAGCTTTCGTTTGCTGGAAACGCCAGAGTTCTGCAGAGACAATGGTCAGGGCGAGAGAGCCAGGGCGGTTTGGGAGGGGAGGAGATGCGTTCCCTTGCCTTGAAGATGTCGTCAATGCTGGCCATGATGCCAAGCAGCGTCTGGCAGCTCGTCGCGGGCACGGCAGGTGGGCCGGTCTCGAAGTTTGTTGGATGGAGCGAAGCTGGAGCCATGATGCACCCGAGATAGTTGTTGACTTGGCTGTGGCGTATCAACTGTGGCGTAACATGGGTGGGGCGGCACGGTTGTCGGCAGTACTCTCGAGTTCCGATGGCATTGATCCGGTCTGACGGTCACATGGATGATTTGCTGGATCAAGACACAAGAGTCCTGACTGACTGTGCATCGGAACTTGTGGAAATGAACGACGACTCGTCAAGCACTAGCTAGTGTCCCTTCCCTGTCAGGCTGTCATGCATGCAGGGCCCGGGAACGCAGCGTCGTCACATCGTGCCATGCCACTCCTGACCTGCCGCATGATGCATACGGCGCAGGCGCATGCGCGTGGCGCCTGCCGGGAAGCCGAGAAGAGCAGAAAGATGCAAGGAGAAGAGGAAGCGGCTGCCCGCTGCCCGCTGCCGCTGCCCGCATGACAGTGGCGCGCGGCGAGCCCACAGCGCCCCCTGCGTCCCCTCAGCGCCCCGTCCAGCGCCAGACGCCCCCCGCCTCCGCGCTGGTCCAGTGGCCCAACCGCTCCTTTTCGTCTCCCAGAGTGACAGAGTCCCAGCCCAGTGCCCTGTCCCCCTGTCGTGCCCCTGTCGTGCCCCCCCTGCCCGTGCCCCTGTCCCCGTCTCTCAGCTCTCAGGTCTCTCCGGTCTCTCAGGAGTTGTCGGATTCAATGCCGCGACAGGAGACGAGACGGACAGCAAACCAGCCTCGATACCAGCCTCGTCCCAACCATCTCGACGAGCCGACGACGACGTGCCCACCACCTGCCCACCACCTGCCCACCACCTGCCCTGCCATGACCGACACCTGGCCTGACGTGGAATCTACCGAATCAATCGAATCATACCGGAACTCCGGCCGGGCACGCAGCATAGTCTGAGACATACCGTGGCCCCCTCCATTGCGCTGCCCGAGAACACAGCAACATAGCATGAACGCAAAACATACCTCTGACGACACTCCCGACTCTACCGAGCTTGTCACGCGCGCCAACCTTGCTCTTTCCTTCCAATTCAACTCCCAACTTCTCAACCGACTCTGGGTCCTTCCGTTTGTCGCCCGTTGCTCGACGCCACGCCACCTCCACGCCGCCCCCACGCCGCCTCCACGCCAAAAGCCCTCTTCGACGATCGCTACTCCCCGGCATCTGTCTGCCTCGCACTTTGTCGTTGCGTTGCGGCCACTAACATCGTCGACCCTCACTCCGGCGTAGTCTCCTAGCGAGACCCCATCCTCCAAAGGCTGACCTCGACGCAGACCTCGACGCAGACCTCGACGCAGACCTTCTCCCCCGGCCCAATCATCTCCCCAGTACACCTCCCAACAAGCCCGATCACCAGAGCGCATCAGTGTCTTCTGCGCACCTGTTGCCCAGCATGCCTTACGAACAAGCGAGGGAGCCATATGCTCCATTGCACAGCCACTCCAGAAACCGGAGCGGGAAGGGCAGCAGCGACTCGGCCAACAAGGGCCGCAGCACGAAGCCTCCTTCACAGAAGGTGATGCTATCTCGAGCATTGCAAAAGGCCAATACCGCTGTTCAGTTGGACAATGCCCACAATTTCGATGGTGCCAGGAGGTCCTACGAAGAGGCCTGCGATCTTCTAAGACAGGTTCTTTCCAAGACAACGGTGGATGAAGACAGGAGAAAGCTGGAAGCCATTGTAAGTGCGCATCTATCCCCCTCGAAACCCTACACGACTCTCTCTCTCTCTCTCTCGCTCTCCGTCGGTCTGTGATGCCATTCTTACAGATAACGCTTTCGCCTGTCAGCGGCAAACATACGATGCGCGAATCGAGGAATTGGACCAGATCCTACCCTGGCATTCAACGAATAATAAGGAACTTCCAGCGCCACCGGGCTCTGCCGATGAGTACGACGACGAATTTCTTCATGCCAGCATACTAGAAGTGGAAACAGAGATCACTGCTCTGAATTTTGCCAAGGACGATGCAGCCTCACAGCCGCAGCGCATAGGTCGGGACTTGAGATATCATAGCGATAGCTCCCAAGATACATCACGAGGTGTACGGCCCAGAGGCGAGCAGCCAAGTCTCCATTCTGCCTTTTCTCGATCGTCCCAGAAACTCGCACTAGCAGAGGAATACACGAGTGATGGTGATCGCGCCTCCCAGTCCTCGACGAACCGGCAACCATCATCGCCTACAGAACGGCAGCACGAGCGATGCGATTCTGGTGAACGCGCCATGGGAAACGAGCTGTATCTCTCAGGGTCATGGAGTGGCTCGCGAGATGGTACGGGGCACTTCAGAGATGGCAGTCAGAATTCGTGGCTTGATCCTATACACGAATTAGGAGATTCTTCCACCACATCGCTGAACTCTCGAGACTCATCTGGCCCTCGTAGCGAGCACGTGCGTCAACCCAGTGGCAACACTGAAGCAGAATTCGACACCGCGTTGGACGCCGCCGTCGAGGCCGCATACGACGACGGCTTTGAACCCATGAACCCTGAAGATTATGACATTATTGACCGCACCGAAGAAATTGTGACAAGGGCTCTTCAAAAAGTAGAGGAGGCTCGCGAGCGTGTTAGGCAGACGGAACGCGAGGCGTACCCGGACGAGCATGAGCATGAGCATGGGCACGAGCACGAGCATGGGCACGAGCACGAGCACGAGCACGAGCACGAGCATGAGCTTGAGCTTGAGCTTGAGCATGAGCATGAGCATGAGCATGAACATGAGCACGAGCACGAGCACGGGCACGAGCACGAGCATGAGCGGCAAGGCGCGGAAAAACAGCAACAACAACAACAACAACAAGGCCAGCCGGAACCCGTTGATTTCTATGACGAAAATCTCTCATCAGATGAAGAGGAACGCATTTTGGAGGGAATGGCACGCGAATTCAATATTGAGGACTTGTTGACAAGAGCAGACCAGGAACCAAGCCTCTCACAACGTCTGGAACCTCGCAACATGGAAGCACAAGCTGGGACCCAACTGAGCGAGCAAGCACATGCTCCCAGCACCAGATTACGGGCTGCGACCGTCGACAAGTCTGCCCATCAGAAGCAGCAATATGCAATCTCCAAGGGCTGGCAGCCATCTGCACACCCTCCCAAACAATCGCTGCCTGAGCTTCCCCTGAGTCGAGCTGCGTCACCAGGTCAGAGCGTACGAAGCCGACGTTTATCTGGCCACAACCCGAAGCAGCTCAAGATACAGACGACTCAAGTCCGCCAGCCGCCAGCCACCAGCCACGGGGAGCCGACGCAAACGGAGACGATAACAGAGCTTCATTCAGCAATCCAGACAGCCATCGGAGAACGACCACAGACCAGTCGCTCGACGAGTCGCTCGATGAGGAAGCTCACACCACCAACAAGGGAACTCCTCGGGCAAGAGCCTGCAATCAACGAATCACAACAACCCCATGGGCGGGGCCAGACTGATGCGGATGAAGGTCACGCAGGCCATTCTGCTTCTCCCACGATCAGCAGGCTTCGAAATCACCTGTCCTCTTCCAGTCTGCGAAGTCTCAAGAGCCGCAATCTGTCCTTGTCTAACCTGGATGATGCCTACGATAGATCGCCCGGAACACCATCGAGTTTTCAGCTCGCAAGCGCTAGAAACCCCGCCATACCTGCGTTGCCGACTCCTCTAGCAGCCGCTCTTCGGGAACAGATGGAAGCAGCGACGCCGGGAAGCTTCCACTTGTTCGAGGACAATATCCACTTGCCAGCCACCCCAGGCTCACCGAACCCCTTGGCACTGGACCCCCCCATCGCCCTCGAGCCTTGTCCCAACGACGTCATGATGCGGCCGTTCTGGCTGATGCGCTGCCTGTACCAGACGTTGGCGCACCCTCGCGGCGGATACGTGAGCACAAAGCTATTTGTGCCACGCGATGTTTGGAAAGTCAAGGCTGTAAAGCTCAAGAACGTTGAGGACAAGATCTCGAACTGCGATTTGCTGACTGCAGCTCTGCTCAAGCTGGCAAAGGTCGACACGTGCGACGCCGACGCGCTGCTGGAGGAGATGCAGACGCTCGAAGGCATTTTGGAGCAGGTCCAGAACGCGCTCACTCGCAAGCTTGGCAACGACGTCGGGGTACAAGGATCCGGAGTGCTCTTTAAAGACGCTTCCAACGTAGTCGTGGAGGGTGACGGCGCGCCCGTTATGCCACGAACCGCCAGTATGTCGGGCAAGTCATCGTCTTTCTCCTGGAGGCGACTGCGTCCCAAGAATTCCAACATGGGGCTAGGAGGAGCCTACAGCAGCCGATCGACTGTTCCAGAAGGCAACAGAGAATCAGCCACTATGCCAACACTACCAATGACACCGCAGCCGACGAGTCGTCCGCCCAAGCGTGACATTACCCAGGCACATTTTGTTGGGCCCAACGCCAATTACATGAATGCGCTTGCTCGGTTATTCGACGCAGCCCAAGCAATCGGTAAGGAAAAGAGTTCGACACCGCAAGAGGCCCAAGATGCTAACCAGACGCTAGATTTAATAGCGCGACAGGTTGAGGACCCTGGGCTGAGACATGCGGACAAGACACAAGTCGGACTCGAGCTTTGCACAAGGCACGCTGCAGAGTTTTTCGGCTTCTATATCTGCCGATTCGTGCTGGCGGATCTGGGTCTGCTGCTGGATAAGTTTATCAAGAGGGGCAGCGAGTGGGTGTTGACGTGACCTGTCTTTGGATGGTTTCTTTTCTTTGTTTCCCCCCCCCCTTCACTTTTCATGGCAAAGGCAAAGGCGGCGAATGACGGGGTTGGACTGGACGGGGTCGGACTGGACGGGGTCGGACTGGACGGGGTTGGACTGGCGGATATTTTCCACAAGCAGCATTTGGAAAGCGATGGCGATATTGGCTCGGGGTTTGCCCTTTTGTTAGCATTAGACGTTTGTGTATCACTGATGAATGAGACGTGTCACCATGGAGGGTGTGCTGACGTAATCATGCCAATCGAACTGCGCCTGGTAGGCTGGTCCTGGTCCTGGTCCCCACCAAAGCAGCAAACAGTCGGTTAGGTAATCAATAATCCACCCCCAGCCTGGACCCTGAACGTCCTTGACCACCAGACACGAAAGCAAACTGGCAAGACGAATTCCAATGCAGCGCCCACTCATAGACACATAGATGACGTGGGCCTGGAGAGCTGCAAGAGCCTGGACTCGGCCGCAGCAGCTCGTATCCCGCGTATTGCACCGCGCGTATGCATCGCCCGCCAAGCCGTCGCCCGCCGAGCTGGAAGCTCGCATCGCCGCCATCCCCATTGAGCGATACCGAAATTTCTGCATCGTGGCGCACATTGACCATGGGAAAAGTACATTGAGCGATCGGCTGCTGGAGCTGACGGGGACCATCTCGGCAAGCGATGCGAATAAGCAGATTTTGGTTGGTGCGCCCCGTCAAGGAAGCCGGAGGAGAATTGCGATTTGTTGATGCAAGGACGAAGAATGAGAGAAGACAGAGAAGAGAGGCTGACCAGACGGCAAAACCTGCAGGACAAACTGGACGTTGAGCGCGAGCGAGGCATCACAGTCAAGGCCCAGACATGCACCATGCTCTACAAGCACCGAGGCGAGGACTACCTGCTCCATCTCGTCGACACGCCCGGCCACGTCGACTTCCGGGCCGAGGTCACTCGCTCCTACGGCAGCTGCGGAGGCGCGCTCCTGCTGATCGATGCCAGCCAGGGCATCCAAGCCCAGACGGTGTCGAATTTCCACCTCGCTTTCGCGCAGGATCTGGCGCTCGTGCCCGTCATCAACAAGATCGACATGCCGTCGGCAGACGTGCCCCGGGTGCTGGACCAGATGGAGAGCACGTTTGAGCTGGACCCGAAGGACGCCGTGCTCGTGAGCGCCAAGACGGGCAAGGGGGTCGCGGACGTTCTGCCGGCGGTTGTGGAGAAGATGCCGCACCCGGTGGGCGACGAGAAGAAGCCGCTCAAGTTTCTGCTCGTCGACTCGTGGTACGACAACTTCAAGGGCGTGGTCCTCCTCGTCCGGCTGTTTGACGGGACGATCCGCGCGGGCGACAACGTGGTCTCGCTCGGCACGGGCATGAAGTACACGGTCGGGCAGGTGGGCATACAGTACCCGGACGGGACACCGCAAAAGGTGCTCCGGGCGGGACAGGTCGGGTACGTGTACTTCAACCCGGGCATGAAGAGGATCCAGGACGCCAAGCTGGGCGACACGTTCACGACGGTGGGCAGCGAGCAGGCCGTGGAGCCGTGCCCCGGGTTCGAGGAGCCCAAGCCGATGGTCTTTGTCGCGGCCTTCCCGGTCGACCAGGGCGACTACACGCGCCTGGCCGACAGCATGAACCAGCTCGTGCTCAACGACCGGAGCGTGACGCTGCAGAAGGACTTCTCCGAGGCGCTGGGCTCGGGCTGGCGCCTCGGCTTCCTCGGCAGCCTGCACTGCTCCGTCTTCCAGGACCGCCTGCGGCAGGAGCACGGCCGGAGCGTCATCATCACGGAGCCGACCGTGCCGACGAGGATCGTCTGGCCCGACGGCTCGGAGGAGGTGATTCAGAACCCGGCCCTGTTTCCGGACGCGGCCAACGCCGACCAGCGCATGCGCATGACGTCGCAGACGAGGACGATGGAGCCGTACGTCCGGGCCACCATGACGGTCCCGCACGAGTACCTCGGCCGGGTGATTGAGCTGTGCGAGGCGAATCGCGGGGAGCAGAAGAGCCTCGAGTTCTTTCATGGCACGCAGGTCATTCTCGTGTATGATCTGCCGTCGGCGCAGTTGGTGGAGGATTTCTTTGGGAAGCTCAAGGGGGCTACGTAGGTTTTCCCCCTCATCCCATCGGACGCCAGCTCGTTCACCTCTGATACAAATATCAAAACACAGCAAGGGATACGCCACTCTCGACTACGAAGACGCGGGCTGGCGCGAGAGCAAGCTCGCCAAGCTGCAGCTCCTGGTCAACAAGCATCCGGTCGATGCCATCTGTCGCGTCGTGCACGGGTCGCAGGCCGATCGTATTGGGCGGCAGTGGGTGACCAAGTTCAAGGAGCACGTTGATCGGCAGATGTTTGGTAGGTTTTTTTTTTTTTTTTTTTTTTTTTTTTTTTTTTTTTTTTTTTTTTTTTTTTTTTCAAAAATCACCTCCTCCACCTTTCTCCCTTTCTTTCTATTTTGGATATTTGGGCTACCGCTATTGTGTGTTTCTATATCAACTATTAACTCCCCCCACAGAGATCGTCATCCAAGCCGCCGTCGGCAACAAAATCATTGCCCGCGAAACCATCAAGCCCTTCCGCAAGGACGTGCTGGCCAAGCTGCACGCGAGTGACATTACGCGGCGCCGGAAGCTTCTGGAGAAGCAAAAGGCGGGGCGCAAGAGGCTCCGGGCGGTGGGCAACGTGGTGATTGACCAGGAGGCGTTTCAGAGCTTCTTGGCCAAGTGATTTTCGGTGTGTGATTTTTTCTTTTCGACGTTACTTTGCTTGGTGTGGGTGTGGTCTTGGTTGGGTGGTGGATGTGCGTGCGACATGTAGGATAAAATACCCGTCCCATTCTGGGAGAAGAACGAATATAAAAAATGAAGCCCATCATTGAATTATCTGCAGGTGTATTGCTTTTTTTTTTTTTTTTTTTTTTTTTTTTAAAAAAGGGGCACAAAATACCACGGGCAGTTTAGGCACGTCTGTGAAGTCTGGTGCGCCGCACACGTGACGCCCTGAACCCGTCATCGGCCATCGGCCATCGGCCAAAACCATGTCAACGTGCGTCGTCATGATGCGCCGTTGAGCCTGCGCGCACCCTTTGGCTTCGACACTCATCGAGACAGCTTTGACTGGGATTATTTTATTCCAACAACATGTGCGGCCGATATGCGCTGGCGCTCGTGCGTTTCCACCCATCCAGTTCCTTGCCAAGAACCAAGAACGAAGAAACGAAAAGAAGGAGAAAAGACGAGAAAAGAAAAGAAAATCGCTTCTAGTCCGCTGACATTTGCCCCCCTCCCCCCTCTCGCAGCGCCCCTCCCAAATCAGGCAGATGCTCCAAGACGATGACCTGGCCGTTGACGAGTCCATCCCCGACGACGAGCCGTCCCCCTCCGGCGGCGCACACGCACCCCGCCAGTCGTACAACTTCGCCCCCGGGTACCACGGCGTCGTCTACCGGGCCGACACGCCGGACTGGGGCGCCGGGCCCGGACCCGGACCCGGACCCGACGGGGCGGTGCCGGCGCCTCCGCCGGCGCAGCAGCCGAAGAAGCACAGGTACAAGCTGCAGACGATGAAATGGGGCCTCGTGCCCTCGTGGACGAAGCGGAACCCGGACTACCGGACCCTGATGCGGACCATCAACTGCCGCGACGATTCGCTGGCCAGCCCCGGCGGGCTGTGGGCCTCGATGAAGGGCCGGAAGCGGTGCGTGGTCCTCGCGCAGGGCTTCTACGAGTGGCTGAAGACGGGGCCGAGGGAGAAGCAGCCTCACTTTGTGAGGAGGAAGGACGGGCGGCTGATGTGCTTTGCTGGGCTGTGGGACTGTGTCCGATACGAAGGCTCGTGGTGCCCCCAGAGCTGTTCTACATGTCTACTTTTCTGCTTTTACAAGTCGACGAACCCCCTTTTTCAAACCAAAAAAAAAAAAGGGGGGGGGGGGGGGCGGGCGCCTATAATTTAATTTACTAACACTTCTGTTGACTTGTCTTCCTCTCATCTTACCAGGCCCCGATGAAAATAAGCTGTACACCTACACCGTCATCACGACCGACTCCAACGCGCAGCTCCGGTTCCTGCACGACCGCATGCCCGTCATCTTGGACCCGGGCTCGGACGCCATCCGGCGGTGGGTCGATCCCGGCCGGCACGAGTGGTCGCGCGAGCTGCAGGCCCTGCTGAGGCCCTTTGAGGGGGAGCTGGAGGTGTATCCCGTGAGCAAGGAGGTGGGCAAGGTGGGCAACGACTCGCCGTCGTTTGTGGTCCCGCTGGACAGCAGGGAGAACAGGTCGAACATTGCGAATTTCTTCTCCAAGGCCGGGGCCGGGGCCGGGGCCGGGGCCGGGTCCGAGGGCGGGGGCGGGGGCGGGGGCGGGAGGGCGAAGGGGAAGGATGTGGACGTTGTTCAGGAGGGGACTTTTGTGGTTGAGAAGGAGCCGTGGTGCCGGAAAGGGGAGGGGAAGGAGGAGGGGACGGAGAAGGAGGAGAAGGAGGAAAAGGAGGAGAAGGTGTCCAAGAAGCATGAAGCAAAGCGGAAAACGCCGCCCACGAAAAGCGCCAGTCCGCCGCCACCGAAGAAGGCGGCCTCGGAACGGGCCAAAATCAGCGCTACCAAGAACGAGCGGAGGAGTCCTAGAAGGGCGACGAGGGGTTCTGGATCGCAGAAGATTACCAAGTTTTTCGGCAACTCGGCCTGATGATGATGATGATGATGATGATGATGATGATGATGATGATGATGAGTGGGCATGCTTGGGGGTTTTCTAACGTCATCCTATTGGTCATGTCTCTGATGGTTGGGAGGCTGTGGCCACATCGAGTGCTCTCGTCGTTCACTGGTGGTTTGGGGGGTCATTTCACTGGCAAAGAACGGGACGGGGGGGGAACGAGTCTTGCGCCCTCTGGAACGGGCTCCTTGTGGTAGGCGGGCATGTTTCTGCTTGCTTAACACACGTGTACCGCGCACCCTCTACTCGAACAGACTGGCCACCACGACGCCTGCGCTGCGCGTGCCTGTCGCTTCTGAGATGACACTACGCAACGGCTGTTTCTGTCAAGAAGAGAGAAAAGGAGAAGAAGAAGAGAACAAGAAGGAGAAGAGAAAAGGGGGTGACGTTCTCATGGCAAAAGTCGGACCAGTCGGGCGTCCTTTTAATGATGACGTAGCCGTTCTACTTCCAACGAAGCCAGGATAAAGGCCGACTCGCCAAGCAGACTGTTGGGCGACAGCGGCTGATGGGTGTAGTACTGGTACGAGGCGGTCGAGTTGAGGCTGCACACGGAGACGGTCTTGTCGAAGCCAACGGTCCCGTTGCCGTGGTTGGTGACGAAGTGGCGGGTCGTGTACTTGTACGCCTTGAGGGCGGCCTTCTTGTACCCGGGCCCGGATGCGGACCCGTGACGGTCGAGCAGGCCGGTGCGCAGGGCCTTGAGCAGGGAGAAGATGAAGAGGGCGGTGCTCGAGCTCTCGAGGTAGTTGCCCTGCTGGCCGGGCAGGGTCACCAGCTGCCACCATGCGCCGGTGTCGGGATCGGCGTGCTTGACGAGGGCGGACGAGACCTGGACGACCGTGTCTCGAACGAGGCGGCACAGCGGCTGGCGGTGGCCGTCGTCGTCGTTGCCGTCGTCGTCTGCCCGGCCACCGCCGACCGAGGCGCACGACAGCTGCTCCCAGGTCTGCACCAGGCCGGCGAGGAACCAGCCGAGGGAGCGGCCCCAGACGTAGGGACTGGCCCCGGTCGTGCGGTCGGCCCAGACGGCCGTGCGCGACCAGTCGTAGCCGTGGACGAGGAGCGACGTGTTGGCGTGGGTGCAGTGCTCGCGGAGCAGGCCGATCTGGAGCATCATGTCCCGGCTGTCGGCCTCGGGCCGGGCGGCCATCCAGGGCAGCAGGGAGAAGACGCCGTCGAGGTAGCTCCACTCGGGGTAGACGTAGTACCACAGCCCGCCGTCCGGGTTCCGCCTCTGGATCGCCAGCGACGCGCCGATGGCGTCCCGCGCCCGCACCGACTGGGCCGTGACGGGCGCGGCACCCGACCGGAGC
>SRQA01001027.1:0-13450 GCA_018360365.1 Claviceps citrina
ACTAATTTATAAAGTATATTATTTATATACTAATATTAAAGTAATTAAGTAATAATAGTCTAGCTATACTTTTTATTAATTTAGTCTTTAAAAATTATAATATTTTAGAAGGTATTATAACTAACTATAAAATAACTTTTATAAGCTTTTTCTAGTAAACCTTCTACTATAATATTATAATTAAGCATTAACTAAGCACTATATTTTATTTTTAAATAAATAGTTAAACTAAACAAATAAACTAATTACTTAAGTATTATTTATAGGCCTTTAGTAGCACTAAATAAACTAATTAGGTTAACCTTTTACTTATAATATAATATATATATAATATAAGTTACTATAGCTTTCTTTATAAATCCCTTACTAAGGTACTTTAAGGTTTTACACCTAGAGGCCTAATATATATAAAGAGAATAACTATTATAATAAATAAATAAGCTAAATTATATAAAGCAAAGCTATAATATAAATATAAAAAAATATAGAGGCTCCTATAAAATATATAAGCTATATAAGCCAAGTATTATAATTAAAAAAGAATACTAATAAAATTTAATATAGGAGATTATATTCTTTTATTTATAAAAAATATTAATTTATAAAAACTAAGTAAAAAGCTTATAGTAAAGTACCTAGAACCTTATAAAATTATTAAGTTAATTAGAAATTATAAGTTAGCTTACTAAATAAAGCTTTTATAAGGCATAAAACTTTATAATATCTTTTGTATCTTAAACCTAGAATTATATAAGGGAGATCTATAAAGTATACTAAAAGTAATATAATAAGTACCTTTTCTTATAAAAGAAAATCCTTTATATATTATAAAAGAAATTATTAGCTATAAGTACTAAGGAAATTAATAAAAGTACCTTATTAAATAAGAAGGTTATAATAACTTAAAGAATATATAAATATATTACTATAACTTTATAAATCTATAAGTCCCTTAGGAATATAATTAAAGAATTCTTTAAGAGGAAGCTAGGGTATAGTAATAAGACTAAGAAATAAGGGGGAAGAAGGATAGGAAGTAGTAATATCCTAGGTATTATAAGGGGTATATATAGATTAGAAGTATTAAAAATTTTTAAATTATTTTATAATATTTAAATTAGGTAATATAAAGGGAACCTTCTATAACTAAGATAGTTATAAGCAGAGAGGGTTACCTTATTAGGACTAAAAAGCTATAGGGTTGCCTTAGGCTAATAAGGTTTATTTATACAAGTAAGCTTCTGTTAGACTTGTGTTATATAATAAGGTTATTTGCTATATATAACTGCTAGACTTATAGTAAAAACTTAGAGGCATGTAACACTTATAATTATATAAGTATAAACCCCTAACTAGACTAGATAGAAGGGGGCAAGAATTAAGACTATTACCTATTGCTATATACCTTTAAATAAGCCGTGACTTCCTTAATCTTTCACTCTAATATCCCTAACCTATTCATAACACTAACCCCTTATATTTATTAAACTATTCTTAGTTAAGTTTTATACTTTAATAAGTACTAAACTATTACTTAAATAAAGCTATATAAAAAAAGCTAGTAGCTTTTTTATATATAAGAAATTATTATATAACAAAGTAATAAGCTATAAAAAAAAGCTATTTAAGCTAAAAACCTAGCCTCTAATTACTAAAGCTACCTAAAGTAATATTAAAGGATTTTTTAGCTAGCTTAGTGTTTTTATAATAACCCTAAATATATTAAATACTTAGGACTTTATATAATTTATATAATATAAGTTATATACTAAAATATAAAAAGAAAATATTAAACTTATATAAGTAATATTAAGCTATTATATTAATACTAATATTATAGCTATTTAGGAATTTATAAGAGTAAGTAAGCTACCTTTATACTTTAGCTTAAAATACTATTAATTAATAATATACAAGAGTAAAATTATAATATATATATATAAGTAATATAACTTTAAGGTATAAGTAATTAAATTAAGTAAGAATTAGTACTTAGTTATAATAAAAGGTATAGATATTTACTTTATTTACTTTTTTAATTATAAAAAAAACTAAAATACCTTAATTAAAAAGCTTATTATAACCTTTCTAAAGCCTTAAAATATTATAATAAAGCACTTTAACTTATACTACCTTTTATAAAATAAATATAACTAAAACTTACTTAAAAGTAAGACTTTACTTAAGCTAGTAATATAATAATAATTAAGACTTATAATACTATATAAAAAGGTTATATAAAAAGCTAGAGAAAAATATAATAATATAATTAACCTTATATAAGTAATTAATAGTATTAACATTAAATTTATAAAAAAGAAGAACCTTAGTAAGTTAAATTATATACCTTAACTTATATAAATTTATAATAAAATAAACTTTATTTATAACTAAAAAGTAACTTATATTTAAAAGATATTAAATAAGAAACTTATAATAATAAAGGCTAAGCACTAGTTCTAGGTAATAGCTATATAAACCCCCCTTAATTACTTTAATAATATTAATAAATATACTAAATAAATTACCTATAAGCTTTATAAAATTACTAACCTTATTATTATTATTATTATAGTACACTAGTTAGCTCCCTAGGGGGCTAATATCTAGAACTTCAACTACTAATTCACATATACTAACCTTATAATACCTAGAAAAGTCTATAAAGGACTAGCCTAGTAATTATAATAAAATAAAAAAGTAAAGAATATAATTATTATAGCTTACTAAGCTTAATACTTATAAAGAGCTAGTAAAATAAACTAAAACCTATAAATTATTACTAAAGTAATAAAAGTATAATTTTAAATTACAGCTAAAGAAAGGTATAATACTTAAAAATATATAGTTCATAAAGCCTTATTTAATTATACTAGCTTTTAGTCTTTTAAATAATAAGTAAGACTAAAAAGTAGCCTTTTACCTAATATTTAATAGGTTTTAATACTTCTTTATAAAAATAAAAATAATATTTAAAAAGCTAGAATATATAAAGCTAAGGCAAAGGCTTTTATTAAATATTTATTTTTAGTTTTAAAAGCTAAAATAAATAATATTTTTTTTAATATAAATAACTACCTAAACTTTGTTATTATTATTATTATTATTATTATAGTACACTAGTTAGCTCCCTAGGGGGCTAATATCTAGAACTTCTACTACTAATCCACATAGGAAAAACCCTAGTGTAGGGAGGAAAACCTATATACGCTTATTAGGCTATGCGCGGACCCTATTAGGTTTACTAAGGTCCTAATTATAAAAAAAGGTACGCTGCCTACTAGCTAAGTCCTAGTAGTAGTTACTAGGTATATGTATAGAAGGTAAAATTACCCTAAAGAAGGTTCCTAGTTTATCTTAGCCCCTGCTAGCCCTTAGCTAGAGCCCTTTGCCTTTATAACTTTTATCTTTTCCTAGTTCTTATATAAATATACTACTAAGGTAAATTATTCTAGCTATTCCATTTATATAAGCTAATAGGCTATAATAAGGGCAGTATAGTAGTTATTAAGAGTAGTAATTACTTTATATTAGTCCTAAAGGGGACTAGGATTTAGATAAATAGGCTAGAGCTTAGTAAATTATAAGTATTTTATAATAATATAGTAGTATATTTCTAAGGTATTTTTATAGGGGCAGAGTAAGGAGTTTACTTTTAGTATATATTTTTTATATAAAAAGGCTTATAGCCTTATCTTCTTTATATATATTTAAATAAGAGTAGTAGACTTATACTTTTATATTTTCTTATAAAGAAGCATTACCTTATATATAAAGTAAAAGCTTAAGCTATATTTTACTATTATAAGAGCGTATTATAGCTAGCGCTCTTAAGTATTATTTTTATTATAATACTATATATTCCTTTAGTCTTACTTAAGTTTCTTCTTAGCTAATAAGTTATTAGAAGCAAGGGGGGGCCTTCCTAGTAGTGCTATATAAGCTAGTAAGGGGTGTCTAGGCTATTTATAAGTCCTTTAGTTATAAAGTAAGGTTACTACTACTACGTATATACTATATATTCTCTTTACTATCCTACTAGATTCTAATTATTTATAGTATTTTTAGTAATAAAAGTTTAAATAAAGGTTTAGAGGAGGGATAGCTACTTTAGTCTAAAGTAATAGAAGTAGCATAGCTTTATAAGCCTTAGTAATAATCTAAAGGTTTTTATTTTGCTTAACTATAAATGCCTTTACTATACCTTTTATAACCTTACTATACCTAGCCTAGGTATAGTAGGATTCTTTACTATAAGTAATTATACTTCTAATAACCTAGGTGTAAAGTAGCCTTGCCTTATAAAAGCTATAGCCTTATATAAATACTATAAGTAATATAAGAGTAAGCTATTACTACTCTAGCTTAGTTATAATCTTAGCTTAGTATGCTTTTTAACTTAGCTTTTAGTAAACCTAAACCCCTAGGAATTAGGCAAACTAAACTAGCTATATTATTATAATACTAAGTTAGACTAGAGTAGTATTAAGGTAATAATAATATATAAAGTATATTAACTTGCTCTTTTAGGGGTAGAACTTAAAGCTAGACTTTTTAGACTATTCCTAGTAGACTTTCTATATAACCTTAAGGCAGATTTAATTCTTCTTTATAGTTTTTTTATATATAATAATATTTATATTATTAAAGAATCCTAAGGTAAGCATTAACTCTATATATACTAGCTTATTATTAAGGGGTATAATATAAAGTAAGAATAAAATTAGGGAGATAGGGGAGCCTTAGGGGACCCTAGCTCTAACTAAATACTTATTTAATAGTTAGTTCTTAAATAAAAGGGTTATTATTTTGTTTATAATAAACCCCTAGGTCTATACTACTATCTAGTTAAGGATGCCTTATTATAGCATAATATAAAGTAGCTTATGCTAATAAATAGTATTAAAAGCTACTAATATATCTAGTTATAGGAGTAATATAATACTACTATAATACTATATTACTTTTACTACTTCCTCTAGTATACTAAGAGTATATTTTATTAACCTCTTAGCTTAGTTCTTTATTTATATTTTAAGCAAGGCCTCTTCCTCTTTAGTAATACTAGTAAGCTATACTACTACTATTACTTTTATTACTTTTCTAATAATATTTAAAAGAGTAATAAGGCACTATACCCCTGCCCTTTATAGGTTTATAGGGGATTTCCCTAGCTTCTTTAGGACTATTATAAGACCTTTTTAATATAGTTTTAGGTAGTATCTAATCCTATAATAAGCATTAAGAAGTATAGTAAGTATAGTAGCTAGGGGTTGCTATAGGCCTTAAGGAACCCTACTAGGATTTTATTAATCTTAGGTGCTTTCTAGCTAGCTATAAACTAAATAATTTACTAGATTTTCTCTAGGTTAAAGTAGTTACTATTAGGGAATATAGTAGAATTAAGGCAGGCATCTATCTTTAGTAGGATATTATTTAGTTTTATATTAAAGGCTAGGAAAAAGTATTTAATAAATGCCTTTACTTTTATACTATATATTATTACCTCTTAGGTATTTTCTCCCTTCTTATAAAGAAGTATTAGTACTTATTAGGTATTTAGTAAGAGTTTGCTTCTTAACCTAGCCTATCTCTTAAGAGCCTAGAGGCTAGTATAGTTAGCTAAAGCCTTATAAACTACTTATCTCTAGGTACTTTATTTTTTCTTAGCTATAACCTAGGATTATTCCTCTACTACCTTAGTTATAATTTATAGGTTATAATTTATATAACTTACTCTTTATTAGTATTAGGCCTAGTAGGCTATAGTAACTATATTCTTAACTCTCTTATTTTACTATAGCTACTAGGCTAGGCCTCTATAGATTTTTTTTAGTACTACTAGGTTTATAATCTTATATAGCTCTTTAATAATTTACTTAGTATACTAGTTAATATCTTTTAAGTAAGTAAGGGGGATTTATATAGCTACTATATAGAACCTATGCTTAGCCTCTATTACTATAAGCTTCTTATCTAGTATTTTCTAGGTATATATTACCTTTTAGTTATATAAGGAGTCTATATTAGTATAAATATATATAAGCTATAGTAAATAGTTAAAACTACTAAGGTCCTTTCCTCCTATAAATTTAGTCTTAATATTATAGGATACCTAGGCTAGGTTAATAGTATTATTATATCTCCCTCTAGCCTACTATATTACCTTACTATAAGGTATAATAAGCCCTAGCCTTTACTATATTACTAGGTTTAGTAAGGTTTTACTACCTAGTAAGTTTTAGTTATATTTATTTTATAAAAGGTAGTATAAGTTAAAGTCCCCTATAATTATATTATAAGGCCCTAGGGGAGTTACTATAAGTTTCTTAATTAGGGTGTTTTATTCCCTTTTATAGCCTAGGAAATAAATAATATAAATATCTATACCCTTAATTATAACTAAGTACTAATCCTTACTAGACCTAGTTACCTAAGCCTTAGGGCTATAGCACTTATATATATAAATAGCTACCCTACCCTTATATATTACTAGCTAGTAATATCCTAGGCTAAAGCATAAGGGTAGCTTGCTTATTCCTATAAACTCCTATATTATTATTATATTAGTATTAGTATAGTAGCCTAGCACTATTTAAATAAGTTTAGTGTTTTTCCTTATATTTTAATATATAACTTATATTATATAAATTAAACTAAATCTTAAGTGCTTAGTATATTTAGGGCTATTATAAGGGCACTAAGCTAGCTAAAGAAGCTTTTAATATTACCCTAGGTAGCTTTGTTTAGGGAAGGCAAGGCCTATAGCCTAGATAGTCTGCCCCTATAGCTAGCTACCTTTTTTATAGTAATTTTTCTTTAGTAAGGGAGCTACTAGCCTCCCTTATATATCCCCTACTAGGTAATAGTCTAGTACTTATTAGTAAGCAAAACTTAATTAATAATAGCTTAGTAAAAATAAGGGGTCTAAATATATAAAGGGCCCTTACTTTATCCTATACTTTATTTATAACTAAGTAGCTATAGGACTATACTAGGTGTGGTTTTTTATAGTTAATATATTTAGCTTTAGTCTTATTCCCCTTAGCTAGGTAGTTATCTTTTATTAGGTAGCTAGCGCCTGTGTAGTAGCTATATTAGAGGACTACTTTATAATATACTATAATATGCCTAAACTTATAGCACTTAAAGTATTAATAAGGGTTTAGCGCCTTATTATAAGGTTTAATATTAAAGATCTCTGCCTTATAGACTACCCTAGAGCAGCATAGGTAGTTTGCTATCTTAACTCTATTAATTCTAATAATAAGCGGCGCTTTTGTCGCGGTGCCGCAGGGTTTTCGTGTTATAACCTTAACAAGGCTAGGGCCGTTCGCTTCCTTAAGCTAGGCAAGGAGACCTTTATAGGATTAGTTCTTTATTATAGGGAATCCTTTAATAATAATGCTAAAGACGCGGCGGCTTAGCGTCGCCCCCTCGCCGAAAGCGTTCTTCACCTAGGTCGGGTCTTTAGTGTATTTCTTCGAAGTCTCTAAACTTTATTATATTCTTACTTAATAATCACTTTAACTTAAAAGAAATTTAATAAATTATAAGGTTTATCACTAGTTAAAAAGTACTTAAGCTAAATAAAATCCTAGTAAAATTCCTTAAAAACTATAATAAGCTACTAATAACTATACTTACTATACTTTTTAATATATACTACTAATTAAGGTATTACCTAGCCTTATGTGATGGTATTAGGCTTTGCCTAATGTGGGGCCGATACGGGTGCGCATTAGTGGTTATGCGCACCTTGCCTTACGCGTAAGGCTTACACACAAGAACAGGGGGGTATTTATAGCAAGGGTATAAAGAAGGTATAATAGGGTTTTTATATTACCTTTCCTTCCTTTTTCTTTATATCTTTTAATAGTATTCTAATACCTATTAGTAGTAGTAATAAGGCTAGTTTATAATATTTAAAAGATATTCTCTAGCCTTATGTTTCTTTTAGCTACTAAAATATACTAATATGCCTTTAAATATAAATATAAATACATAGGCTAATAGACCTACTTCTCTAATAATAGAAGATATAATAGTAATTCTTAACTATATTAATATAACCCTAACTATATAAGGTAATACCCTTATAGCTATATAATAGTGCCTTAATACTATATAGGAGCAGGAAAATACTACTATAGTAGTAATTTAGGCTATATAGGCTGCTACTAACTATACGTAGGTCAATGTCAGCGGGTGAATACCCTGCCATAAGGCGTAAAGCTGTGAAAGCCGGGGCGGAAGAACATTATCGCGCGATTACAACGCTCCTTCTATTATTATGCCTTCTATTAATTATCACGCCTTCTATTAATTATTACGCCTTCTATTAATTACCCCTTCTATTAATTACCCCTTTTATTAATTACTCCCTTCTATAATTATTTCCCTCTAGGGGCCCTGCTAGGGGCTGCCTATAGCAAGCTGCTGCCTTTAGTAGATTTTGCTTCTTCTTATAATAACCTCCTTCCTTTAAAGACCCCTCTCCTCTATATGTAGTTACAGGATATATATTACTAAAACACTATAAAACACTATTATAAAGCATACTAACTATATAACTATAGGCTTAATTATAATATATATAACTAACTATTAATTACGTTATATTACATATATTATAGCGATTATAATAATAAACACTACACACACACGTATATTATTATATAACTTTTTTTTTTATTATCTCTTAGCTTATATAGCGTAAAAAAAAAAAGAAAACACATACACACACGCATTTAAACCCGCGACCTTTCGAATTTCTCTTTATCTTAAAGAAAAGTAATACGTAATTAAAGCATACCTAACCTTATATATTATAAATTCTTTTACATATTTATAAAAAAAATTTCCCCTTACTAAGTAACTTTATATTAGCTACAGGCTAGGACTAAACACCTCCCTAAAGAAACTGCCTAGGCACCTATTTAATAACTAAGAGTTATAGCTTTTATTAAATTATTAGGGGAGAGAAAAGGTATAGTAAGTATTATAGGTATAGTAAGTATTATATATCTATAGTTATATATTAGCTATATACTACTTATAATATAGGGACACTTACTTAAAGTTATAGTTATTATTAATTATTATTAGCTTTGTTAGTTAGTTAGTTAGTTAGTTAGTTAGTTAATTCCTATTATAGTTAGTAGCTAGTATTATATATTAGTATTATAGTTAGCTATATATAGAATTACTATATACACTATTTACTATATAAACTATCTAACTATTCCTTTACTTTTTACACTAATAGGGGGGGTTTTTTCTTTTAAATAAGGCAAGGAAGTAGCTTAGAGAACCTATAAGCCCTTAAGATTAGTCTACTATATAAGGGCCAGACCTATATAGCGTGTTAATTAGTAATAGTGCTAGCCTTACTACTAATTATATTAATATATAACCTTTCTATTACACTTTAGGTTAAGTAGTGTTTATATATTATAACCTATAACCTTTAAATTAATACTATTATAAATTATATTAGTAACTTAGTAACTACACTACTTAACAACTATATAATTAACTATATAATTAACTATATAATAGTAGGCATAAGAATTTAATTGCGCGATTGCTTTATAATTATTATACTTTTCTCTCTACTCTATCTGCTATACTAATTTTAGGGCGCTTTACTTATTAAATAGTTAAGCTAATATATTATATTAAATAATAATATAATTTAAAGATATAATTATACTTCTATAAGCATCTAATAATAGTAATAATTATTATCCTTTTATTTATTACTAACTCTTACGCTTCCTTTAATATTAGTAAGATTAAAAGTAGTATTAAATATAATGCCTTATAGCAACTTAACTTGCGATATAGTAATATAAGAGAGACTAGCTTAGAAATCTTGCTTAGAGATGTTAATAACTACCTTTTTAAGCGTTATACCTTATGATTTATATATTATAATACTATAAGTAATTATTAAAGGAAACTATAAGTGTAAACATAGTGCTATCCCCTTAAGGAAATTATAAGTTAATTAAAAGATTAGAATAATACTAGTAAGATCTAGATTACTAAAGCATTTAGGACTATTATAGTTCTTAAATTTAACTAAAATAACTAAAGAATACTCTATATAGGGGTTAGTAACTATAGCTAGCTAAATAATATTATAAACTATACTAATTACTTTATTAATAAGTCTAATAATAGTCTAAATATTCTTTATAAGTATAACTTAAGCTCCTAGGCAAAGAGAAAGGTAATAATATAAATTACTAGCGGTTATAGAGTTAATATTAGCTGCTCCTAGGCTAATATTTATTGCTATAGCTATAATATATAGCACACAAAGCTATTTTATATATTTAAGGTTATATTCTTTAACTTACGTGTTAGTTAGGTAAATTTAGATAGTACTTTTAAATGCGTTAACTTCTTTGTTTAATAGAAGGGCTTGCGTTCGAGTATATAATAGTCGCTAATCTTATAAGGTTAGATTATTATATTAAAGCCCTTCTAATGCTTAATAAAAAGCAGCTTGTTTATTGCCTTATTAGCAAACGACTTAATCTAGCATAATAGTCTTGTTAAAGGCGCGATATATATTATAACCTATAAGCTTAATTAGGCTCTTTAAATCTATTATAGTATAGAGTAGCTTCTCTATAACTAATAGAAGTTAGTAAAAGTCACTAAGAAGCAGCACACTATAACCACTAAAGTAGTTATTCTAATAACGCAAAAAGACCTAACATAGCTAAGAATTAATATAGCTAAGGGTCTTAAGGCTAATTATTAACTTCTTATTAAGAATAAGATATTAAATATACTATAATTTTGCCTAGAGGTTAGATAGTTTGCTAGGCTATAGGGGCGGTAAACTAGTAATACTTTTAGAGATAGGAAGACAAAGAAGCATATAAATTATAGTACTATTAATAGTATTAGCAGCTATGCCTATAGGCGCTGCCTAAGTAATATAATCTAGTGTAAGCTATTCTAATTATTAAGATAATACCTAAATTATAAAGGATTTCCTAGTACCTCCCTAACTATTAACTTATACTAATAACTATACAGGCATTAGCTTTGTTTTATTAAAAGAGTCTTATAGGTACTAAATAAACAAATTAAACACTAGTTACTACTTTTTGTTAAGTTAATTATATATACTATTAGATAAATTATGCTTAGAATTACTAATATAGTCCTGCTTCTAAGCATGCTAAAAGTTATAGCTAGATGTTATAAGCTTAGGGTATTTTCTAATATAGTAATCCTAGGATGCTTATATATTAATATTATAATTCTCTAGAAGATTAATATTTTCTGTTTCTAGCCTGCGTTAGGGAAGTTATGCTATAAGCTCCTCCTATTTTATATTTATAATACTATAATTATCCCTAGGACTATCCTTAAATTTATCCTCTTCTAGCTCTAGTAGGTCTTTATAGTAGTTATAAGGATAAACACTATAATAAACTATAATATAATAGCTATATGCTTTAGTAAATATATTAAACTTAGTGCCCTTAACCTTTATTAACTTATTAGGATATTAGTGTTAATAATAAAAAAGTAGCTTTACCTAATAAAACTACTTATACTTTTTATAACTACTAGCAGATTTATATCGCGGGAAATAGGCTAATACCTAATTAAGTGCATTATTATAATAATACTATAAAGCTAGAGTAAAGTTAACTTTAGTAAGGAACTTAAAGTATATTAAATCCTCCTACTTATTAGTACGCTAAAGGTACCTTTAATATAAGCTTTTATTTGCCTATACCTTATTACTATTAATCCTTATACTATTAAATTATTACTTAAAAGGGCAGTAATTAATATTATATATAATTTGCGTGCTAATTTAAAGAGGTAAATTAAGTAGTAAATAATAAACTTCTATTACTAGCTAATCTTATTCTATAGTAAGCTTATTTATAAACCTTGCTATAAAGCCTTATAATCCCTATAACTAATTAACAAGCAGAAGAAGTGTTTTTATAATATCTTAATAGCTTTAACTCTATATTTTAGACTTACTATAATACTTAGTAATATACTAAATAACTATGTAAATAAAGGTATATAGCGAGATATTATAATTAGCTAGCTAGCTAAGAGAGATTGTGTGATTATAGTTATTTAAATTAATATTATTTCGCTAACTATTAAAGGCGTAATAATAAGTATGTAGTAGTTAAGATACTTAAGGCTTAATATAATACTACTATAGGAAATAAAAACAATATTCTAGTTTAGCATCTAGCCTAGCACTGCGTTGTTTATATAAGTAGTATATTATATTATATTAGTAATATTAAACATAATTTATAATATTAAAAAGAACCTAATATATTAGTCTATTAGTATAGAAGGATATTAAGGGATCTTTATTACCTTAAGCACTAACTTAAGAAGGTTTAGGATTAAAAGCTATTATAAACTAACCCTAGAAGTCTGCGAATTCCTATATTATCTCTAGGGTAAATGTGTTTAATAACAGAGAACTCTCTATTTAGAAGACGCTATAAATATGCGTGCTACCACAAGCCTGCTATTTATATTAAAACTAGCTATTATTAAAGTAGAACTTCTTAATAAGTATATCCTTAAGAAATATAGTAAATTAATAGTAAAAGTAATAGGTAGTAATATAAGGATTATCTTATAAATTTACGCTTAATATATTAATCCTTTAATAAGAATCTGCCTTTATTTATTTAGCGTATAGAGGGAGATGCTTATAAAGACTTGCCTAGTGTAAATCTATAGTAAAGAGTGTTAAAAAAAGCGCTAAATATCCTAAAGCATATACTTAAGCCTCTAGCTAATGTCTTTTGCCTCCCTAAAAAGCATAAGTTCTACATAAACTGCCTAAGAATTAAATAATTAAGTTAAGCAAGGTAATAAATTTAGGAGTGTTTTTATTAAAAGTAGCATAAATAGTATTAATATTAACTAGTTCCTAATAACTAGGCTTCTTAATAAAAAAGAAGCTTTAAGAATTAACTTGCTAACGTATTAGAGTATTAAAAACAATATATTAAAATCGCGGATACTATACAAAACGTCTATTATGCTATTTTATTATATGCTTAAAATACTTACTATATTTAATAAAGCAAATCCGCAGAGCAATAAAATCTGCCTTACTATAGGGATATAGCGTAGGAAATACTAGTAATAATAGAGGCTATAATTAATCAAATTTATTTAATAGTGTAGAGCAAATCTTAGGCATCTTAATATATAGCTATATTAGAATCTGCTCTAGTAACTACTACCCTTAAAGTTAATAACAAAGATATTTTATATCTAACTAAGCTATAATAAAGGCTAGAATAGCTGCTTAATTAAATGTATAGAGGTTATTATTAGCACTTGTGTTAGGTTCCTTAGTATTAACTAGCTTATTAAAATTAATATTATTAATATCTTAAGTAGCTAGCTAGTTTATAACGTT
>SRQA01001028.1:0-13436 GCA_018360365.1 Claviceps citrina
GCCGCCGCCGCCGCCGCCGCAGTTCGAAAGCGCAGAAGACGTGCGCCCGCTGGAGGCGCGGCCGACGACTGCTTCACCTGCTCGAGGCGAAACGTCAAGTGCGACCGCCGTCGGCCGTACTGCTCCCCGTGCCTCGAGATCGGCAACGAGTGCTCGGGCTACAAGACGCAGCTGACCTGGGGTGTCGGCGTCGCCAGCCGCGGGAAGCTGCGCGGCCTTTCTCTCCCGGTCGCCAGGGCTCCTCCCGTGGCCGTGGCCGTGGCCGTGCCGGTCCCTGTGCCCGTCGGTCGGCAGGCCGACAAGTCTCCTGCTGTTGTTGCCTGCAGCCGGATTGACACGACGGCGTCTGCCACGAGGGGGCGGTGGATAGAAAGGCAAGAAGACAGAAAACAGCATCACCACCAGCACCAGCACCTGCATCAGCATCAGCATCATCACCATCACCAGCAGCAGCAGCAGCAGCCGCCGCAGCAACAGCCGCACGCACCCATCCAGATCCCGCCAGTCACAACACACCCGGCCGCAACACCGGCAACACCGGCAACACCGGCCAACTCGTATCCCAGTCCCGGCCACTACGACTATTTCGCCCTGTCGACCCATCACGACCCATCACCACCACCACCACCACCACATGTTCTCCAGCACAGCTGCTGGAGCAGCATTGCGTATCCGTCGGGCTTTCTGCACTCTCCAGACAACACAATCACCTCCAAGTACTCCTCGAGGTTTTCCCTCCCCCTCCTCTCGACGGACGCACTTTCCTCGTCACTCGGTTCTTCCGTCAGCGACGTCGACTATCACCTCTCTCCACTCCTCGGCCAGACCTACTCTGGTGACGACATGGCGTTTGGCGGCGCTTCGCCCGCCTTCTACGACGGGTACTCTGCAACGAGCCAGCACTCTCCGGTGACGCACGGCTCTCCGCCAGGCATTGTCCTAGATCATCATCATCATCATCATCATCATCATCATCAAGAACAGCAGCAGCAGCAGCAGCAGCAGCAGTATAGCCATCACCACCATCACCACGCCCGGATGGCAAACTCGGCGTCTTCGGGCTTGTTGTACGCCGCGTCGGAACACGGCTCGAGCCTCGACTCAACAACACACATGGATCCGTTCGCAGCCCATCTGATGAACCACAAGCTGATGCGGGAATGTGACGGCCTCGGCGAGCATCACATGGCGCCCTGCTCAGCTTTTCCCTTCTAAATGAGCAAGGACAGCGGGTGACTTCTCAGGCCGATGGCCGCAAACCGCAGCTCTGGTCAGCTCTGCCAGGCCGCGGTTGGACGCGCTTCACAGAAACGAGGACGCTGAGCTTGGTTGCTGCCTGCGCCGAAATCCGAGCATGCACCCAAAAAGCTGCGTACGAGGGCGCGGGCATTCGAGAATTCAGATGCGGGCCATCTTGGATTCTCCCCCCCCCCCCCCCCCCCCCCCGCCGGCCTCTCTTGTCCGAGGCTTTTCGGTACGGCTGCTCTCTCCTCTACACCGAGCAGCCGCCGGCGGACCGGAGCATTGCCCATCGTGCCACCACAGGGGCTCTTTTGCAGAAGCTACTGAGCCAAGTGTCGTGTAACCACGAGACGCCAGTGTCAACGGGCTGCAGAGCAAGATATGACCAACCTGTTTGGCGCGCTGGGACGGCGCTGGAGATGAGCTCTGGGGCGGGCTGATGTTCAAGTCGGACAACGGACTCCTGGCGACCGTCGCCAGGGCAGGCTGCCGAGGTCCCTTGAACTGGGCCGAGTTGGGAACTTGGCCGGTGCTGGAGCCGAGGCTGAAAGGGGGGGGGGGGAGCCGCTGGGAGGAAAATCAATATTCTCATTGTGAATTGTGTCTGACAGCAGGTCAGACGCAGGGCCGGTGGCACGAGACACTCATGTCGTGGCAACCACCTCCACCTCCATCACCACCACCATCCAAACAAGACTGACAACACGGCCATGACACCCCCACACGCTTCAAATCACTCACCTCTGCACATGACACTGCCCACGCCCGCCAGTCCGGCCAGTACACCCACCCTCATTCATTTCTCGGGCCAGCGCATGTTGATGCCGGATTTACTTGCACTCGGTTCACGGTTGCACATGATGTGGGATGATGGAGGACCCTTGAGAGGGGGAGAGGGGGGGAGGGGGGGCAGTGCCTTGCCACGGGTGATGTGAAGCAAGGTCCTGTTTTGTTTGGGCAAAAGAAGAGAAAGGAACGGAAGAGTGTATTGATATCATGTCAGGGGGGTGAGTGTGCGGAGGATGTAGGATGTACGACGTGCAGAGTCTTTTGATCTTCATCTACTGTAGCTGTAGATGCTGAATCTGAGGCTCTTTTTTTTTTTTTTTTTTTTTTTTTAGGTCGAGGTCGCTGGATCTGCCTCGCTGTGTGTGCTGAGACGGAACGAGCGCGAGGGTCATTTCCGTGTCCTCCTCCTCCCCTGGTCTGTCTGGCTGGAGGTGATCCGGAGAGTTCTCGGAGAAGTCGAGGCCCGTTCTCGGAGAAAGCCCAAGCATCCCCAGTCGTGGCCACCAGCGTTCTGGCCCGGGAAGCCGACTGAATCTGAATCGTGCACGATCGGTTTTGATTCTCATAGACAGGGGATGATGATGCATTTTACCCCCTAACACTTGATCCTTGACCCTTGACCCTTGACCCTTGACCCTTGACCCTTGACCCTTGACCCTTGACCCTTGACCCCCGAAGTCAGCGTCTCGGCCGACCAGCGTGCGGAGCATGGAATTGCAGATCCGCCCAAAACCCGAGCCATCTAGCCTCAAGGTAGTCTTTTTTTTTTATTTTCCATCCCATCTTCCTTCTTTTTGTTTGTTCCCGCAAAAACCTACCCTGGGCCTTGATGTGAAGCACGGGGCCGGCGCCACAGCCACACCGTGGCGCATTTTTGTGTCTTTTTTTTTTTTTTTTTTGTTCGGTTTGATCTTCTCTCGGTTCCCCCGCGGGCTGGTCTCGTCTGATTGAATGAGATGGTTTCGCGCGGTCCAGCGATGCCCGCGGACAACGCAGACGACGCGGCAGCAAATCAGAGGACGGGGCTGGCAAAAGGGGCTGCTTGGCCGACGAGGCGTGTTTTGGAAGCCCACCTCTGCGCTGCTCCTCGAGAAGAAAGCTCCATGACCCTGCCGAGAAGCTCCGAGATAGGGACAGTCAAGTCCCCTCCCCCGACGGCGATACCATCGCTCGGCGAACGAGTGTTGATGTCTCAACTCGGGCTGGGGATCCACTGTCGCGCGCGGAACGGATTAGGATAAGCGGGCTTTGTTTGCACACCCCCCCTGTAGTCTGTATACAAACGCCTGCGGGTTTCAACAAGTATATCAAGGTTCCTTTTTGTCGGCAACGGGCTTTTATTTTTTATTTATTTTTTATTTTTGTTTTCAGGTGGTGCCGCGGTCGCGCGTGCACCAGAGTGGTGCGGAGTCACCAACGGTGGGTGATGATGTAAACGTCACGACCGAACATGGGAATATACATGCATGTACGAATATTGAATCTCCCCTCACGAACGGTTCGCCGGGCAAGAGGTTTTGTCGTTTCTTCACGAGCGACGGGCGTGCCCAGAAGACGACGTACCGAGGCTTGGCATGACAAAAGAGAAAGAGTAAACAACAAACAACATGACTGGTTCGGTGGTTCCTGGGGAGAGAAGGGGTGGGGCCGGGAAAAAGGCCGGTGGGGGGGGGGGGGGGGGGGGGGGGGGGGGGGGGGGGGGGGGGGGGGTGCGTGCAGTGGATGGTGGTGGTGAGACTAGCGACGAGGATTCGCATGTGCAAGATTAATGGGATTGTGCAGGATGGAAATAAAATGCCCTTGTTGAATCGCATTAGCGTTTTTTTTTTTTTTTTTTTTTTTTTTTTTTTTTTTTTTTTTTTCAAAAACAAGAAGAGAAGACAAAAAGCTACTGCAGCCTGCCGGCCACCACTTGGCACTCAGTGCACTCACCCACGGTCCACGGACCACCCCGCCAACCCCCCTTTCGGCCTCGGCCCGTCTTGGCAGCCAGTCTTGGTGCCCTCGCGTGCAAGAGTGAAGCCATCATCAGGAAAAAGGACCGAGGAGTGTGAGCAAGAGCCGGAATACACGCAAAAGGACCGCTCTACATGCTGCGGCCCCTGTGAGCGCAAGAATGGTCTTTTTCTTTTCTTCTACAATGAAGAGGACCACCCCACCCCTCTTCCCCAGCCGTTCTGTTTCTGTTTCTGTCGCGTTGCTTGGGCGGGCCAACGCCTCCGGATGAGGGAGAAATAAAAAAAAAATCAAAAATCAAAATAAAAGGGCCACCCTCACATTGCTGAAGTCGTTGACAAACCGGTCTTAGGCAACAAGCGGGCGAGCGAGCGGGGACACATTGGTAAAGCAAATAGAATGGTGCGGAAATGCCATGTAAAAAGATGGGGGGGGGGGGGGGGCGCCATCGTTGGACTTTGTAGTCGCTCGGTCTACCATCTCTGTGCGACACACGCCAGCTCAAACACCAAACTTTGGTACCCTTGACGAGCCAATTGGCAATGGCTATCCCAGTCCCGTTCTTGGCATTTCGGCACCCATTGGGCCATTGGGCCATTGGGCATTGCATCGCATTGCCAACTGGGCGGCGCATCTATCATCTCCATCTCCGTGGAGTGACCACTGACGAGGCTGGCCCCCCCTTCCGTGCCCCGGGGCTCGACCGGGGCGTTGATCCCTCCCCCTGCCGGATGTTGTCATACTCCTCGTACCCAGGCACACAAAACCTACCAAGGTACTACCTACCTACCTAGGTACGCAGGTCGCGACTCGCAGGTCGGTCATGATGTCATGCGCCACTTCCGTGCCCCCAGAGACGAGCAGGGCAAGCCGAGCCGGAAGGAGCCGGGGGCCTGGGAAAACGTAAAACGTACGATTCAGACACGTTAGCCCGGGGGGCTAGCGAAACCCAAAAAAAAAACAACAGCCCAGCCCGGCAGCCTGCGCGCAACGGCATGACTCGGAAGCTGGGTTTCTGAGCAGTGAGGGGAAGGTTGGGGGTGGGCTTTTTGTTCTGGCATTGTTTCTTTCTCGTCTCAACGCGACGATGCCTCACCTGTGAGTTGTGACCTACGTAGGTACCTAGGTAGGTACGTACCTGGGTATCTGCAGACTGCTTTCGATGGACAAAGGACAAGGGTGACGATCCATACCGAATGGGCCATGGCATACTAGGTAGGTACAGAGTAGGGTAGGTAGGTACCTAATTGCCAACTTGCTCCCTCGCCCCCCCCCCCCCCCCCCCCCCCCCCGCCGGCGTTTCCAAACCGCATCTCCTTCTCCTTCTCCTTCTCCTCCTCGTCCATCGAATTCTTCGATTGTTCGATTCGTTCGATTCAGTTTCCGTTCCTGCATACCCCCCACCCCCTTCCACCACGAACAAAGTACTTCAGCATCCTCATCCATCAACCCCATCTTCCGCCTTCCCTAGTCCCCAGATCCTTACCCACGTACTCCAATCTCTGCTCTGCTCCGCTCTGCTCTTTTCTTGTGCTTACAGCCCAGACGGCCCTGGCGCGTCACGCACGCACACTACACGACATTCCTCGATCGGCATGTGTGCCGGGACCCGGTACCAACACCCCCCGAGACCCTTGGCCGATATCCTGACCTTAAAAAAAGGTTGTTGTGTGGGTCGAGCCACGGCCGACTTCCTTCGCGTCTTCGTTGCCCGCGCCCGCCCAGGCCAGTGAAGCCACCGGCCGGAAATGGTCTGAGCCGTTCCTTGCTCATGACAGCAACAATGCTCCTGAGTCCTCAGCCTCCTGTGAACTACAGACGAGGCTTCCTCTGCCAAGGAGCGACGTGGACGATAAGATTTCATGGCCTCGGCCCAGTTTTTCTTCACCAAGCCACGCAAAGCGTATTTTTTTTTTCAGTGTGCCAAGGCAAAACAGGGGTGCTTCAACGCACAGGACCACACGATGCGTAAAGTCAACGATGTACACATCTGTGTATTTGTACATGAACAAGTACGCCGTTTTGTGTATATAAATATATAAATATATACATAATATATTTCACTACTTGGATAATTTAGTATATAGACTTATATACAATACATAGTCTATACATATATATTTCTATACATTGAATGTATCACGTATACCAGGAGATACAAGATATATACAACTGTTTTGCTTGCACATCCACACCGCGGGGGGGTACGGGGTGTCAAGCCAGTCAGGGAGCAGAGGCCATCATCTGCCACTACTTGGCTCTTCGCACAGTAAAGGGCGAGGCAGCCGGGAAGCAGAAGTTTGTAAAAACATTATACATTATACATTATACATTATACATTGTACATTATACATTATGCCCCCCGGATCCGCCTCCATTACACATTACATCACCACCCCGACCGCCGCCGCTGCCACCGCCGCCACCTCCTTCAAGGGGACGTCCATTGTGGCCGTGGTGGTGGCGTCGTGACGGACAGTCAGGTCCCAAGCTTTCCTCCCCAACAGGACGCTGAGCAGAACCGTCAACTGCTCCGGCGCGTTGGAGGAGTACTCCGCGTCGGGCCCGGATGGGTACAGGAGGCGGAATGCCGCCTTGCCGTACTGCTCCGCCCACGCCACGGCCCCCTGCACCTCCTCCAGCTGCGGGATCCGTCGCCTCGACCGGACGTCGACGTTGTACTCATTCCTCAGGACGGTCCAACCGATCATCGATTCCCGCACCGCCGGGTCCAGGCCGTCCCTTTCCTTGATCTCGTTGACCCTGCGCCTCACCGCGCCGACGTCCTCGTCCTCGGCCTTGAAGCGGGCAGCGAGGCAGTCCTCGCACGACCACCTGTATGACGCCTTCAGGAGGATGCGCAGCTCGCTCGTTGGCTTGCAAAGGTCGTCGCCCCCACAGCACTGCCCTTGCGATGTGCAGCCGAGCTTGATGATGATGCTGTGGGAGCATTGACCATGCTCCACGATGGCTATGCAGCACGGCATCGTTCCCGGAGATGGATTGCAGAGGGAGAGGGAGAGGGAGAGGGTTTTTTTTTTCTTTCTCTTTTTTCTCCGAAAAAAAGAAGACGAGTTGTTGCAAAAATCAATCGAACGCGTCGAGTAGTGAAACTGCAACGCGGGCAATGACTTGGCGACAAGTGTTTTTTTGTATATTTCTGTATATCGTTTTATGTTTTTGCAAGACATAAAAGGATACACAAAGGGAAACCGAGTGTTGCAACAACAATTGATGCGTTGCGTCGTGATTTCGCACGCACGAGGAAATGGACGGTGGAGAGTCGTCAGGATTGCACACAAGAGCAAAAAGGGCAGTTGAGAATGGATGTCTCGGGGACGAGATATGGTATGATAAGTTGATGATTTCAGGGGCAAGGAGAAAAAGTGATGGCTTGAGGGGAGAAAACAAAAGACGAGACGAGGCGGGGGAGGGATGATATATATACAAAAAAAAAAAAAAAAAAAAAAAAAAAAAAAAAAAAAAAAGAGAAGAAGAGCAGACAGATCAGCGTCGTTACAAACGCTACAACGCGACTTGTTCCTGCCGTTCGCTTCAGAGGCGGGTGGGCTCAACGGGTTGGTAAACACGAAAAGGGTTTCCAATGGGAGGAAAGCCTGGTGCGGCCACCACCAACTACCTAGGTACCTATTAGGTACCTAGTATCTACCTACTACCTTAGTAGGTACTTGGCAAGTACCAAGTCTGTCTCGTCAGAAAGTCCTCTGGGTGCGGACTGCCTCCAGGCATGTACAAGAAAACAACAAGAAAACAGGTGGGCAAACGAGTGGCTACCCAGCTACCATTTGTCGTCAAAACTTGCCAAATGGGCCCCATAAGCGGAACGGTAATCAGTCGTCATGTCCAGTCAGCGGTTGGATGCCAAGGGAGAAGTAGACATCCACATCCCTCTATCGCAGGTGTGTGTACATGACATGACAAAGCACGGCAACGCACGGCAAATGCTAGGTACGTAATGCTTTTTGGGCCTATCCAATGAATCCATACATACTACCTAGTAGGTACTGTAAACAGGGTGACTGCCTCATGACACATTATTTCCGAGATGGAAATATTACCTGGGCCAGGGCCCCCCAGGGGGGTGACTTTAAGGACGTTACCACTAACTATCATGTAGCATGGTGGTGGACACGCAGGCTTCATTCAACGGCAACGTTAGCGACCGTCGAGCCAGGTCTGGACTGATGCTTCTCGAACAGAGGGTGTGTGCCGTGAGTTTTTTGTATCCCTCAAAGCTCGATGACGCCGTCCCGCTGCCGGATGTAGGGGAGGTACGGCTGGGTACTTTCTCGTTGGATACGAGGCCCTTTGCCTGGACAAACGCGCTCGAACGGACGTGGTATGGGTCGCGGTCGTAATACTTGTCGAGGATAGGCTGAATCATGACAGTCTGGCGATGTATGGTCAGGATGGAATTGGTAGGTACGTTCACCCAATTCTCTGTGTAGGTTGCCAGCCATTAGCCCCACAGTCTTCATGGCAGTAAGTAAAGTTTCCGCCGTCTGAATTTTGACGCTCCGAGACCGGGCGGCTTGGTTGGTTCGACCAATTCAGCCAAGCGCAGCCAAGCGCAGCCAAACGAAGCCAAGCGCACTCACCTCTCTCGAAAGTTAAAGGTTCACTTGTGACAAGGACAATGTCGGCTCCCCTGTCCTTGCGCTCCATCTGGTACTGTCGATCAGCCGAGTCGGCTGTCCTGGTCACCCACTGCGTCCCAGACGAATAATACAAACTGGCGGCCTCGTCTGTGGAGCTGCTGATGTACCGCGTGCAGATGACACTGTGCCCGTCTGTGACGGCGAAATTGAGCAAGCTCCTCGTGTCCACATCGTCATTCTGCAAAATGGCCTGGGGGATCGAGTCTGTCAACTCGTTGATTTGCGAAATGGTGAGCTCCACTGCTTTGCGCAGCACACTCGGTCCGAACCCGTTCTCGGGGAACGAGCTAGGGTCGTGGCCCAACCTCTCGAGGGTGTCGAGAAACAAGGCAAAGGCCCATTCGGTATCGGTGCCGCCCTTGACCTGCAGATACCACTTGTCCGCCAGGCGATCGCCCAACTTTCTCTTGATGTATTTCCAGCCGCCAAGCCCACCATTGTGCATCCACATGAGGCTGGCGTGCGTAAAGGGATGGCAGTTGTCTTCGCTGAGGGAGCCTTCCGTCGTGGCCCGGACGTGGCCGAAAATGAGGCGAGACGCCGTCTTGGAAGCGATCCGTTGAAGGTTGGTGCAGTTCCAGGCAGGAATGGTGGAAGTGAAGAGGCACGGAGCATGGCCGAGTTTGGGGTCCGTGTAGAAGCCTATGCCGAAGCCGTCTGCATTGTTCTGGCCGCGACGAGTATCCTGGAGGAGCAGGAAGCTTCAGTCAGTACCCAAGCCCGACAAGAGTGCCATTGGACACACAAGACAGACGGAGCAACGTACCAAGCGCAGCCGGGAATCAAACGACTGTTTCAAAATCGAATGCGTCGGATCAAGGATCAATTTGGACAGGAGAATCTCGTCACTGCCCTTGTATAGCTGTTTGTGATGGACATTGATTTAATCAGCGACTTGCCAATGCCAGCAGACTGAGATGGGACGGTCCGCTGCAGTGTTTGCCTACCAAGAAACGGCACATGATGAACCTCGGTTCCAGCTGATGGAAAAAGAATGCAATGGCCGCGAGAATGATGCAGTTTACACGGCAAGACAAGGTCACAAAGGTAGCCAGACCTGTCGATAAATCAGCGGCCGGGGAATAGGAGTCGGAGCAATTGTGAATCACGTCCGCAAATGACGCCATACCTTGGTTGGCCCTCCGGTCTGTCGCAGCTGTGGCTGTGCGGGGAGCCGGGCGTGACGACCCCGGCCAGGAGATGAGCGAATAACTGCTCTTGTACTCTGCAGTCGTTTCGCAGACGATGTCGATGAGATACTCTCTGTCAGGAACACGCTCGATCGAGGTGGACGAGTGAGAGGAGAGTTTGAAACGATGTTGCGTCAAAACGGTCAGTCGTGGCGGCACGTGTCCGAATTAAACTGTGGCGCTGCTGCCAGCCAACACAAGCCGTCCAACTGAGCTCCATGCCGGCGGCCTGTTGCGGCTGGAAAGAGAGAAGGTGGCTTATTTTGCGTTCTAGGTACCTAGGTACCTTGGTAGTAGGTACCTAGTATTCCGTTCCCTGCAACATCATGGCCGGCATGGTGTTTGGTGTTTTCGTCGAGGTGAAGACGGCCTGCCTTTCGCCTGCAACGTCTGGTCTCATTCGAGCCGTCGCTGCAGCTGCCTGACCAGAGTCTATGTGGTCATCAACGGTTCATGACAGCGCACGGACCGACACTGTTTGCGGAGTATCGCCGTGTCGCGTCTGGGCAAGTAGTCATCCGCTGCGCATCTGTATGGGTACTTCGCAAGAGGCTGGATGTGTCCGGAGCCTCAAGTACCAGATACTCATAGTGGGGTATGCAGTACGCAGTACTCCGCAATGCCGGCCACGGAACGCGACGTCCCATTTACACGCCTCGCGCCGCGTTGCAGCGACCGCGTCTGGCAACTCCACTCCCAGCCTCAACTTTCAACCACGGCACAATAAAATCCTGCCCTTGATACCAATAACCCCAGTAGTTGATTGCTCGCTCTCTCTCTCTCTCTCCATTCTTTAGAGTTTTCATCATCATCATCATCATCATCTTCATCATCCATTGCAAGAGCACGCCTTGAGATTGGATGTGCGTCTTGCCTCTTGGCATCCGAGAGCCCGTCTGTTTGTCTGTCCTGTTTGTTTGTTGTTCTCCTGCGTCATCCGGGCAAAACAGCTCTCGGAACGAAGAAAACGAAACTGCGTGGATGATCGCGTTGAAAGCTTTGCCAATCCACCGCCTGACCACGCGCAGCCCAGCTCGGGCGGCGAAGAGAAAGACACAATGACAATGTATCGGCACGGCTCTCCCGTTGCCGACGTCCTGCCGTCCAGCCCAACACAAATCTCGGACTCTTCGCCGGCAAACCCGTTCCTGTCACCAACCAGGACGAGCCGCCGCAAGGAGAAACGCCAGCCCTCGGTCACGCCCCGCCGATTCGGCCGCTTCTTCACACCGCGATCCAACGTGCCGATGGAGCATCGCGTGACGCTGGGGGCGTTGCGCACTTCGGTCACCAATCGTCAAATGATGTCGCCGCAGTCGTTGGCGGGCGATCCGTTCAGCTCGGATCCCATTTGTCCTTCGTCCCCGACCGACGGCTTGGGGCAGCCGCGTGTTTCTGGGGACAAGAGGAGACAAGGCGAGCGAGAGGGAGATCAGCCCAGCGCCGGATTCAAGAGGCGGCGTGGCTTGGATCCAGACGATATGGATCTTCCACCGCTTCGCTTGCCCGGAAGAAGGATTCACATGTCGCGGGACGGAGATGTGCAGATTGTAGAGCCACGGCCACAGCCCCAGGCCGGTGCTCCTGATGGCCTCGACGATCGACGGAAAAATACTTTGGTAGGTGGTCAGCAGCAGCAGCAGCAGCAGCAGCAGCAGCAGCAGCAGCAGCCGCAGCAGCCATGCTCAGATACGATGGCTTGCCACAACGCCGTGCTAACCGTCCTCCCAGAGCAACTTCTTCAAAGCAAGCCGGAGCGGAAGCACAGCAAGCTCGCAAGAAAAGTCGTTTGCAGCCGCGCCCAGCATCCGGCCCTCCGGACTGAAGACCAATCTCGTACGTCAGAACCAGCAAGCAGACTGCCTCCCCCAATGAAAAAGGTTCTGATGGACAACATGGCTAATCAGGTTTTTTTTGTTTTCGTGGCTGCATCAGATCCTGGAAGGTTATCGCCCTACGCCGACGCGCAAATTCCGCAACCGTGGCTTCGAAGCGCAGCTGCTTGACCGCGAGCACGGATTCGGCACCCACACGGGGAAGCAATATCTCCAATATCCCGCCCACGACGCGAGAGCGCACACCGCCCTGTTCTACAGCCAGAGCTCGGACGTGCACCACTGCACCTCGTACGCCGGCCAAGGAAACACGATCCCGTTCAGCCTGTGCAGCTCGCCCACGGATGCCGTGACGGCCATTGGCGACGAGGCCGGCTTCGTGAGGCTCTTCAACACGGGCGCGAGACGAGGTGGCGACGGCGACTGCGACGACAACGACGTGGGCCCCACTGTCGACGAGTACATCAAAGTGCACGACAACGCCATCATGGACCTCGACTTCTCCCCAGACGGACGTCGACTGGCCACGGCGTCTGGGGACCGGACGGGCAAGATCGTCGACCTCGTCACGTCGTCCGTCGTGGTCGAACTCGCCGCCGGCCACTGGGATTCCCTCCGCCAAGTGGCCTTCCAGCCCGGCCTCGCCAGCGGCTTCGGCCTCGCGTCGTCGGACCGGGCCGGCCGAGTACAGATCTGGGACCTGCGCTGCTCGCCCATGCCGGCCCTCACAATCAGCTCGGCCGGACGGTCCGACGACAGCCCCTCCCCCGTCGCGGCCCGGACAGTCAACACGATTGACCATGCGCACCAGCGCACCGTCCAGGGCACCAAGTCGTCGGCGTCGGTCACGGCCATCCAGTGGCTCCCGCCGGGCCGGGAGCATCTCCTCCTGACGGCGTCCGAGGCCGACGCGTCGATCAAGCTCTGGGACACGCGGTACATCAAGCCGCGCCGCCAGACGGCCCAGGACGTGGCCCTGGCCGCGACGCCGCCGCCCGCGACGCACGCCTGGCGCTCCTACGGCATCACCTCGCTCGCCCTCAACACCGACGCCTCGCGCCTCTACGCCGTGTGCAAGGACAGCACCGTCTACGCCTACTCGACCGCGCACCTCATGCTCGGCCACGCGCCCGAGCTGCAGGACAATGCCCCCAAGCGGCGGCCCGGCGGCGCCCACGGCCTCGGACCCCTCTACGGCCTCAAGCACGACCAGTTCCGCGCCTCGTCCTTTTACGTCAAGTGTGCCCTGCGCCCTGCTGCTGCTGCTGCCGCCTCCTCCTCCTCCTCGTGCGAGCTCCTCGCCGTCGGCAGCACCAACAGCTGCGCCGTCCTCTTCCCCACCGACGAGAGATGCATGATGCGCTCCTCGGCATGGGCCCAACAAGACGGCCACGACCCCGACAAGAGCACCAGCACCAGCACCAGCACCAGCACCAGCACCACCGGCGGCGGCACCCCGTCCCCCACGCCCATCTTCCGCACCGGCACGCCCCTCATACGGGGACACTCGCGCGAGGTCACCAACGTGAGCTGGGCCCGCGACGGGGACCTCATCACCGCCTCGGACGACTACCTCGTCCGCCGATGGGGCACACGCCTCCGCCACCGGGCGCGATACTTGCGCTCCGTGGGCGAGTTTGGCGGCGAGAGATACATGGCTGGGTGGGCGGACGTCGGCCATGACTGGGACATGGATGACGACGAGTCGTAATTCCCCCCCCCTTTTTTTTTTTTTTTTTTTTTTT
>SRQA01001029.1:0-13420 GCA_018360365.1 Claviceps citrina
CCAATCACATTGCGTGCATCCTCGCTTAGCCGGGCGGAGCCGCAGGCTAAGCCGAGGGTGCCGAGGTTGACCCGTAATGTGTGCGATGATTCCGACAGATACTGTCAAGGTACATATCGGGGCTTATCATGATGGCGAAATAAGGCCTATTTTCTTTTCACAAGCGGCCGGTAGAGGCTAGCAGAAAATTATGTCCGCGCCGTGACTTCCATTTCCCCCCTTTTTATTTTCACTGCCTTACGTCAATTGCAACGAAGCAAGTCTTGCAATTTGGCAGCCATAAGCGTCATAAGCAGCCTGGTGAAACAAAACAGGAAGGAGCCCCTGGGCCCCCTGGCTGGCCGTCTAATTGCTGAGCAGTGAGCAGTACCGACTTGCATGTTTCATCTCATTCGGAGTCATCGGGCACAAATCAGATGGTGTGACGCAGGCAGCTGGCAGCTGGCAGCTGGCAGCTGGCAGCTAGCAGCGATTTGACGGCTGGACGATGGATCCCGGGCGCTTGGAAAGCTTAGTCACGTAGAGTCTGGACCCTTTCCATGGAAGAGACGAAACCGTTCCACGGACACAGTGCCTGCTATGGCTCAGGAGTCACGATACGGCACTGGCGTCCATGAATATCGACGGTCCTTCGTTGTTGTTCTTCTCCCGGCTCACGCGCTCCGACGTTTCCGCTTCCGATACATTACGAAACCAACACTGCGCGTGAGGGCGGATGAAAAGGGCTGGCTGAGCCCGGCCCGCTTTCTGGCACGCGGCTTGCTCCCCAGCTCCCCAGCTCCCCAGCTTCCCAGCTTCCCAGCTTCCCAGCTTCCCAGCTTCCCAGCTTCCCAGCTTCCCAGCTTTCCCAGGATGCCTGCCTCTGTGAGCCCGTGCCTAGCGGCAGTGCTGATGTCGAAATTTTCCCTACTGGCTGGAGACCAGATCCAATCGATACCTGATCGAGTAGGTTGACCCAAAAACGTAACGGGCTGCTTCTTTTGGTGAGACATGGCTGGCCCGAGTGCCCTGGAGGCTGGAGAGGCTTGCATGCGGAAAGCCACCATGGACGGGGTAAGAAAGTGAACCTGAGAACTCAGAAGACAGGAACCCCGATTCCCAAGATTCCAAAATACCTGGCCGCTGAGTCGCTGACCTGAGTGGCCTCGTTTCACAGCGCTGCCACGTGTGCACGGATGCTGTTGTCCCTCGCCTATCTAGGCTCCTTGATCTAGGGTTCGCCAATCCATCAAGCACAGGTTTCACGACGCACTGAACTAAAGATCCGAGTCGAGTTTGGCGCATCGTGGGCGGGCACATGCAGTCAGTCACACATGATGCATGCTCTCATATACACCCTCAGTGCTCACACACAACGCTTCTGCAGGCGCTCGGAAGCACGGTAAGTCTGCAAGGAGCATCATGGCGTACTGGGGATCAATGGACACGCTGTCGCGGCGGTATTTTCAAAGCATCACTGCACAGACGTGGCCAACTCTTTGTCGACAACCCAAGGAACAGGCCTCGGATCCTCTTCAAGGGCCAGAGGCCAGAGGGGTGGCGCTTATTTCCACAGGCTGCATATGTTACATGTACACGGTACATGCCGTCGCCCGGAGTTTGATCCGACAGATGGCACGCCCCTGTTGGTCACCTCGCGTCATGCAGCCAGACTCAACGCAACGACTTTGGTTGTGACTGCGATTCCATGAACAACAGCAACAGCAACAGCAACAACTGCAACAACAACAACGAAGATACAGGAGCCAGAGCCGTCTGGCAGTCCTATTGATTGATTCTCTTCACAGCGGGAGCGCCGCTGAATCAGGCCGACCCCCCTAATCGTGCCGCCGGCCAGCTCCCTTCCCCTCTTCTCTTCTTCTGCCATGTTTATCCAGTCCACAATTCAAAACTCCGTCGACGTCTCCACAAGGCATCACCGACACGGCGACACCCCAGTGCTCGCGCTTGTCAACCACTTGCGACCAAGGGTCCCTTGCACCCCACCCGTCGGACCTGCGAGGGTCTCAGTATCAATGTGAATCTCCGAGGAACTTAAAGCGCCAATTACGGCTCTTGCTTCATATCAAAGACTGCGAGCCCCTCGGAACTCGCTCGTCATTTGAGCATCCCACGGAGAAATCCATTCCGACGTCCAGGAGTCCGATAGTCCCGCTTCCCATGTGCACGAGTCCGCACTCCGGAGCAGCCTTGTCATCTTGTGAGGTGCCTCAGGGAGTCAGTCACGTTGCTCATATCGCCGTTGCAGTCCCACCGACCCGCAGAAATTAGCCATGAGTCGTCGTCTCGTCAGCGTCAAGCAGACACCTGGGAGGCTACAACAGTTCACCCCTCCTCAATGTGCAGACCAAGGCAGCCCTCTCGATTGTGGCTTTCCCATCCGCTCCTTAGCCGCTTTTCGTGCACCGTGGCTTTGACGCTTCGGGTGTCAAGTCAAGCCATGATGGGGTTGTGAAGAAGATGACGGAGAGGATAGCACTGCGCGCAACATACACATTGCGCTTCAAAAGCCATGGTGTTGACGTACAAATCAAACGCCCACCTCAGGCCAGCCTTGTTGCCGTCATTCATCTTCTTCCACAGCTCTTGGCCTCTGTCTAAGATACAATGATGAATGAGGGTTGAGCTAGTGTTCAGCAAGTTCCCAGAATCAAGTAGCAGTATTGCTTTTGAAAGCTTCAAGCCGGGATTGTCGCAAGAACCTTGCTTGCCCGCAAGAATGCCCTGGTTGATGCCCACTACCTCGCTTCCAGTCATGGCAGTTGCGAGACACACACCCGACCCTTGAGCTCGCCGATCAGCCTTTTGTTGTAGCATGTGGTGTGCGTTTCTGGGGCCCGAACCGTTTGCCTAACCGTCTTTCTGCAGTCAAGAATCAAGCAGCCAGGACAGCCGGAAGCAGGGCAAGCTTCATCGCTTTCCACTCCGAGATCGTCCACATGTTTGTCGCGCTCAAAGTGCAACGGTCAGTGTGGGAACTCTTTCAATGGCCAGCTCCTTCATTGCTCTGAGTGCTCACGGATTTCCCCCAGGGTCGTATTACCAAGGGCACCTTGATATTACCCTGTCAGAGAGTGTCACTGTGCTGCACCTTGTTTCACACCAACCAGCTGCTCTGGCATCAAACGCGTGTGTATCCGCTTCAGTGCCGCTGCTGTCCAGCTTCCGTCTTAAATTTTTCCGTGTTAAATCCTTCCCATTTTATCCTTTCGGTCCAGGGCGTCCTTGATCGTCACAAGCGTCGACGCAATCTTAAATTTATTTTATTCATCAGGCCAGGGTTGTTCCTTCCGGTACTTGCTGGATCTTGGCACTTGGCTTTTATTTCATGTGTTCGTTTGACGCAACTGGACTGACTCTCTGAATCGGCCGCAATATTGTTGTCCAACGGCGCGCCCAGCATCTGTTGCCAACACACAATACTTGCGCGCAAACTGCGCCAAATTTTTCTGTCGAATCTCTCTCTCATCGTCGACGGGGGTCGACAAGGTCTGCATGTCGCAAGTGGCCGTGGAACACGCCCGAATAAGTAGCCAGCCAGCCAGTCTTGAAACGCCACCGATGCTGTCAAAGGGCAGGCCGTTGGACACATCGTCGTCGCTTCTGAGCCCATGCCCCAGCCTCCTGTTTCCGGATCTCAGCTCTGACCACCGAAGCCTGGCCTGGGAGACGCAAGGTGCGAGAGCAGAAACATCTGCCCGCACGCGGGCATATCCGTCTCCTCCCATGTCCGGCGCGCCGCCGACCGCGCCGCCAAACGATGCCCGAGAGCTCTATAAACTGAGTCTAGGCGCCGGTACGGCATACTCGACTGAGGGCTTGGACGATGTCTACTCGCAGAAGCGACCGCTCGATGTGCGGCTGCATTTACCACCTCCGCAGGCGCCGATGCCACCCGCGATGTTTCTTGGCCCTTACCAACAGAGGCCACCAGCGATGGAGCAGCGTCCGTACAGCTACCTGGCATCAGACGGGCACTCGAATCACTCCTCGCCCTATGCGCTTCATGAGCCGCACCACCACGAGATGAAGCACGGCCGAAGCAGCAGCTCCCAACACTTTGCTGCCAACACTGCTGCTGCTGCTGCGGCTGCTGCGGCGGCGGCGGCGGCGGCTGGGCTCGGTCAGTCTGGTGCATCAACTTCTACAGACAGCCAGGCTGTCAGTTCGCCAAAGGCTCAGAGGAAAACCAAAGGTCATGTCGCGTCCGCATGTGTGCCTTGCAAAAGAGCTCATCTTCGGTAAATAAAAAGAACTCCTCTTCCTCCTGTTCCTATCTATACGTTCCAGCCTTGGAAATGCCCCAAAAAAAGCCTCATATTAACAAAAGTCTTTCTCTTTTTCTCTAGGTGCGATGGTACGTTTTCTTCCTTTGTTTTTTTGCTATTTCTCTTTCTTCCGGCAGGGATAAAATGACGATGGGAATTTTTTTTATAAGAAATAGAAAAAGAAAGAAGAATGAAATGAAAGAAATGAAAAGAAAAGGGGTAGGAAATCTAGACAAACATGGCTGACCCAAAAATCCAAAAAAAAAATTATAGCACAACGGCCGTGTTCAAGGTGTATTAGTAACGGGAAAGAAGATGCTTGCGTGGACGTACAACACAAAAAACGAGGAAGACCACGACTTCGAGACGAGAGAGACACGCGGTTTGAAAATATTCGCCAGACGCACGCACATTCTCGCGACATGTCCCTGCGACGCCCCATCCACATCCATCCATCCGGCGGTTCCGGCACCTTGGACGACCATTACCCACGTCATCAGCCGTTCCGCGCCGTCGACATGGCAGCAGGCACTGGGTTCCCAGCAGCAGCAGCAGCAGCAGCAGCAGCAGCAGCAGCAGGACGGCTGGGCATGGGTGGGCCAGGACCGGCGCCCGATCTGAACGGCTACCACGGTGGCCCATCGATTGCTACCCCTGGGAGTGGCGGCGCACCACCGGAGCCCGTGGCCTATCTAAGCATGGGACTCGACTTCTTGAAGGTATCTGCATCGTTCTGGGATGCCCTCGGCCTGCCCAACATGGTGGGACGGAACCTGGGCGACATTGTCTCGCCGGCCGGGCTCGAGAAAGTCCGGGCCATTCACTCGTACTTTAACGGGGAGCAAAGAAGGAGGGAACCGAACTACCTGCCGCCCATCGTGGACCGCGGCTCTCAGTCCATTCACGGGCTGGGCTTCACCGTGGAAGACTTTGGGCGGTTCCCGCTCAGCTTCCAGGACCACCTGGCGTTCAACGGGGGAGGAGGAGGAGCGGGCAGCTTTGCGAGGCCCATACGCGCGGGGCTGGCCAAGGAGGGTTCCTTTTACTTCATCGTGCTTCTCTTGCTGGCCGTGCCGCAGAGGCAAGCACCTCGGCCGGCGGCAGCGCACGTACCGTCCGTCGCAAACGCGCAGGGGGCCCGGGACGAATCACCATATCATCATCATCAGCAACAGCAGCAGCAACGCATAAGCTCCGGGGGCACCGTGTTCGCCGCTCAGCGCGGCGGCCCCGGGCCATTTGACCCCGTCAAGGCCGGCCGAAGCGAGCCTGCTCATCACGTCGTCGCGACGCCAACAAACTTGGGAGCTTACGGCGACTTCGATCAATACGCCGGACGGGGGCCAGCCCAGTCGTATCATCATGCCGCGCCGCAGGACAAGCACATGCCTCTGCCTGAAGGAGTTCCGCACCGCGGGCTTTTGAAAGAAACAACCCCGCCCAGGAGGCCGTCTCACAGCCTCCCGTCGACGACCTACCAACTCCCGCCTATACGGGCGCAACTCGATCGATCGGCGCCGCCGTCGCTGGGAGGAGGAGCAGGAGCAGCACCACCACCACCACCACCATTACCCGATGGTGGCTACGGCGGCGAACGACCACACAAGCGTCTTGCCATTGATGGCCTCTTGGGGAACTCCGATGAGCCGTATAGACCGCATGACAACGGGCGACGATGAATCGGGGCAAGAATGGGGGTGTGTGTGGCCGTGGCCTCGCACTGTTTCTTTCCTTCTCTCCCCCCCAACGCACATCCCCCTTTTTTTTTTTCCCTTTTTTTTTCGATTTCCTTCTTTTTTTTGACCAAAAGCCAGCTATGCTATATAACACAATCATATTTTTGGGGTTTTTTTTTTCGTCCTCTCTGCAGAGATAGTCCACAGTGGCTCAATCTTGCTCACAATGGCTTGTTTCCCATGAGGTTAGACACAGAACAAGGGGGAAGGGAGGGGGGAAGGGTACCTACCACTCACCTGCGAGTCTAATAATGCACGCACGGCCTCTTCTATAATTATTGATTTTTTTTCTAATGTATCCTCTGCTTCTGCACAATCTGTTTTTCTTCTTCAAAAACGGTGTTGGTGCTGAAGTCAGGAGGAGAGGTAAAATCTTCATTAACACGGCATCTCCCCGTCCCTCCCCCGAAATATACTACGAAACAATCTTCTTTCGGGGCCTTTTTGTTTGGGTGGAGATAAGCATGAAGAGTAGAGCGGAGTATTTTCCATTTCATTTCTTTTTTTTCTTTCAGGAAAAGGGCAGATACGAAAAGAAAAAGAATAGGCGTCGAGGTGAGCGGCAGCAGCGGCACGGAGAGTTTGGCGACATTTAGCCCTGAGGAAGGAACACGCGATAGATACCCAGGGGTGGTGCACTGGTGGTTTGAATTTGGCGGCTGGGGGGCTGGGGGAGTTGAGCCGGATGATGTCATGCTCTTTCTTTTCGTGTTCTTTTTATAATTATCCGTCGAATTGAGGCGCCATCGCATAAATATCCACTCCCTTTATTTTTGTTTTTCTCACAGAAAATTTCTCCGGCCGAGTTCTTCCTCTAGCTCTGGTGAAAATCTACGCCATGGATGATGGATGGATGGCCTAGAGATCTGCGGAACGGTTTTTTTCCTATTTCTTCTATCTGTCTTGGCCGTAAAGATTAGTGGGTTGGGAGGAAGGAAGGGAATAGCATCGCTTCCTGCGAGCCCACAACCCCCCCCCCCCCAATCCCCCTTTGCACCTATCCCCTATCCCCTATCCCCCTTGTCTCTATGTAAAAACACAAAGAAAAGAAAACAGACAAGCTACTAAGTGAAAAGGAAAATAAAAACAAAGAAAATACAAAACGACGCCCGTAGAACCTGGTGACAAACTACACTACCACATGCAACTTGTGTATGTGATATCATCCCTCGGCAGATAAATAAGGGTGTGGATCCAGGGAAAAGATTCCAAAAAAAAAAAAAAAAAAAAAAACCAACAGCCGGCCGGTCTTTGTCTCCTAAACGAGACCCCCTCCCCCTTTCCCCCTTCCCCCTCCAGGTTTTTGTATTTCTGTTTCTGCATATATTACATTATATTATATCATCACTCTTGGTTCTTGGTCTTCGAAAAGACACGATTCGTCCACATGGTCGCCGACGAGTCCCAAACAGGACAAGAAGGCAGGCAAATTGACTTCTAGGATTCCGGCCTCCGTTTGCGCTCGTGACAGGGTCTAGGCGGATTTACAGTTTAGGCCGTGAATGATTTTGGACATCGACTCTACGGGGGGGCTCTAGCCAGTCAGTGACTGGATAGTGAGATCTAGAGTACTTGGGATATTCATAATATTCACATCAGACGGTGAGGAAGCGGGCGAGCTTGGGGGTTTTCGGAAGCTACAGCGCACTACGCAAGTAGCTAGGTAGTCATCACCTGCCTAGTTGCACACGAATCATAAACAGCGCCTTTCATTCATCTTTGCAAAGTCATTGAAGCACTAGAGTGCACACCTCTGTCCCTCTTTTTTTTTTCCTTTTTTTTCCTTCTTCGTCGGAGACTTCGGCAGGCGAAACAAGTCGGTATACCGGGGAGATTCGGGGATTGGGGGGTGAGCCCGATGACGGCGATTATTCTCCACTCCGCCCACGCCCACGCCCACACACACACACGACCCGACCTCTTTCTCACCCCTCTCCTCCGATGCCTTTCGCTCATCCTTGGGCTGTTTTGGGGAGGATTAGGCTCAGTCTAGTCCTTTTTTCGGGAGGGGGGAATCAGAAACACAACATGGACGTTGCACGAAGGAGATGGGTGGGCGTTGGTAGTTACACGCGATTCGACGGCTATCGGTTTTGCTCGGCACCCCCCCCCCCCCACCCCCTTGCGACAGGATCCGCCCTTGTATGTTCCTGCCATGTTTAGGAAGGGGGGGGGGGGGGGGTGTGAGGTCTAGGGAAAGGGTAGCCGCCGCGATGACCTGCCGGTTCATGATTTGGGGAATCCTTTGAGAGGAGCGTGACGACTCACACCGACCGAGGACGTTCCGGTGGTTTGCCTGGTAAGGGGGTGGGGGAGAGCCTAGAGGCCGGACGGGGACGACGATGATCATGACGGATTTTGTCACTGGACCTCTGTGGACGTGGACTGTGCGTGCGAAGCCTTGTTGCGGAGAGATCGGGTCTGCCTGACTCTGGCCTGTGGCCCGGGCATCGTGGCTCGGGGAAGGGGGAAGGCGGAGGCGGAGGTGGAGGTGGAGGAGGTGGAGGTGGAGGAGGTGGAGGTGGAGGGGGTCGGTGGGATGCTGCAGCTGGTGTGCAGCTGGCGTGCAGCTGGCGTGCAGCTGGCTGTCTGTGGGCCTGTGGCGCAGAAGCGTTGCGACCTTCCAAACGTCCTCGCTTGGCTGGGCCCGCCGGAATGATGATTGGCAAGAAGCAGGGGCAGGGACGTTGCAAATTGATCCGATCCCTCCGCACGGGTCGGATTAATTTTGTCGCAAAGCAAGTACCTGCTACCCACTAGGGACCTACCTAGTAGGCACTAGAGCTACCTAGGTACTATTAGAACCCTTGAGCACATCAGGTACACTGTACGCCGGGGTTCCAACCCCCCCCATCTGGAGATATCGTAGCGTAGTAGCACCCACGTCTGCTGCACTGCAACGCTGCACTGGCACGCTGGTGGCGGATGAAAGTGAGTGCGTGGCCTGCGCACCGGGCTTTCCCCATCGCGGCGGCCCATTTGCGGCCCACGACGGTCCATCACGGATTCGCGGTCCATCCACGGCAGTTGTGGCTCGGTGTTGCGACTGGCTGGCTGAAAATAGAGCCCGGGTTTGTTGTGACGTTTGCATCTTTTGATTCTTGGTCCGGGGCGCATCTCATCATTTTCAAGCTCTGCGGGTCCGACGGGGCTTCCGATGGAGCACTCGAGAGTCAAGCCTGATTAGGCTACGTGTCCAGAGTGCCTACTAGGTACCTACTGGAGGTGGGTACATGACTATTACCCCTAAGTGCCTACCTACCTAGTAGGTACGCAGCTACGCAGCACGTGCGCCAAGCCGTCTCCTAGTAATAGTCATGGTCTTGTTATTTACTACAAGATATACCTGAAAATATGAGAGAGCTTAAGTACCAAGAGCTTTACAAGAGTTTTATAACAGTTTAGGCGTGCTGTAATAATTTTTAGCCATCTTGTAATGAACAACGAGCCTGTGACTGCCACCCTGAGGCGGGGTGGCGCACCTAGGTCTTAGTTACCTGGTAGTCTAAGGTAGGCAAGCCGAAGCCCGATGGGATGACGCACTCGCACGCCCGCAATGCGCACGCCCGCGCACGCCCGTCCTTTTGAGTCACGTGCCCTCGCGATGTCTTCGCGCAACCCGAACCGCCAGTTCCACTTTGGCCAGCAACCAACAAACAGCCTGCGTATGGCCACCGTGTTGGATCCAACCGCCCGCCACGCCATAGTGAGCCCACTACTGGGCCTTGCAATATGGACAAGATGGATGTGGACGGCCTTTCGGGTGCCAAGCGGAAGGCGGAAGATGCTCCCGAGGACCCCCGACCTGCCCGCCGTATAAAGGTAAACCTTTCCACACATCATGTGTCCTGGAGGAATTGGGGGCCACCATCTCGTTGAGTCTGGTAACTGTTTTGGGGGGGGGGGGGGGGGGGTGCTCCTTGTTTGAATGCTAGCTAATTGCACACCACCGCGTTTCTCTCTCACAAAACAACGTACACCAGGCATTGGATCCTGATGTGGTCAACAAGATCGCAGCAGGTGAAATCATTGTCGCACCGGTTCACGCGCTCAAGGAGCTGATTGAGAACGCCGTCGATGCTGGCTCGACGGCTCTGGAGATTCTCGTCAAGGACGGCGGACTGAAGCTTCTTCAAATCACAGATAACGGCTGTGGGATTGAGGTGTGTTTTTGCTCATCGCTGTCTTTTTTTTTTTTGGTTGTCCTTTCTGATATCGACTTGATATACCCTTCTTCTTCTTCTTCTGTTTTTCTCGTTTCATGTACTGTTTCCCACATCCCAAGTCATCTATGCTGACCACGATGATGAAACCGTTTCGTTAAAAATAAAAAAAGAAAGATGACTTGGCCATCCTCTGTGAACGACATACCACGAGCAAGATCAACGCCTTTGAGGACCTGTCGTCCATACAGACATATGGATTTCGAGGAGAGGCGCTTGCGAGCATCAGTCACATTGCCCACTTGACAGTGACGACCAAGACCAAAAACTCAACTTTGGCTTGGCGGGCGCACTATCTGGACGGCAAGTTGGCCGCTCCGAAGCCTGGCCAACCCGCCGAGCCAAAAGGGGTAGCAGGCAGGCCGGGGACGCAGATCACGGTAGAGGATCTGTTCTTCAACATGGTGACCCGTAGGAGAGCATTCCGGTCCCACGCCGAAGAGTTCAACAAGATTGTCGACATGGTCGGACGCTACTCGGTTCACTGCCAAGGCGTGGGATTCAGCTGCAAAAAGGCCGGAGAGAGCTCCAGCAGCTTGTCCATCCAAAGTCAGGCCTCCACCTCTGACCGAATTCGACAGATTTACGGAAGTGGCGTGGCCAACGAGCTGATCGAATTCGAAGCGGCAGATGATCGATGGGGGTTCAAGGCGCACATGCTGGCCTCCAATGCAAACTACCACATCAAGAAGACGATTTTCTTACTCTTCATCAACAACCGGAGCGTCGAGGCCACCCATTTAAAAAAGGCACTCGAGCAGACTTATGTCCAGTTCCTCCCCAAGGGCGGCCACCCCTTCGTCTACCTTAGTCTGCACATTGACCCGGCTCGGGTCGACGTCAATGTTCATCCTACGAAGCGAGAAGTTCACTTCCTCAACGAAGATGAGATTGTGCAGGCAGTCTGCCGGGAGTTGCAGTCCCAGCTTGCGAGTGTCGACGCAAGCCGGACGTTCAAGACGCAAACCCTGCTCCCGGGGGCCAAGCCAGTATCCGACCCAATGGACGAGGACAAGGAGGAGCCCGGTCCCAAACTCATGGTGTCGGGGAAGCGAAGACGCAACTCAAACGACCTGGTCCGGACCGACACCTACGCTCGCAAAATAACCACAATGTTCTCCCGTGCCGAAACCGGCGAGAGCTCTGCAGAGGGTGCTGCCGTCAAGGACGAGCCGCTGGCTATGCCCGAGGAGATTGACTACGAGACCATGGACGACCGAGAGACGACCATATACAAGCTGAATAGCCTCAAGGAGCTCCGCAGGGAGGTGCGCCAAGATGTTCACAATGACCTGACCGACATCTTTTCCACGCACACCTTTGTTGGAATCGTCGACGAGAGCAGGAGACTGGCGGCCATGCAGGGCGGCGTCAAACTGTTCCTAGTCGACTATGGACACACGTGCTTCGAATACTTTTACCAGCTGGGCCTCGATGATTTTGGCAACTTCGGCGTCATCCGCTTCAGCCCTGCCCTGGACCTGCGGCAGCTGTTGCGCATCGCCGCCGAGGCCGAGAAGAAGGCCCTCGACGCCTCGGACGATGACTTCCCCCTGGAGGACATTGTCGACAAGGTGGCCAGCCAGCTCGTCGAGCGGAGAGAAATGCTCCAGGAGTACTTCTCGCTCGAAATCTCGCCCGCCGGACAGCTGATTTCGATTCCTCTCCTGGTGAAGGGGTACACGCCCCCGCTGGGGAAGCTGCCGCGGTTCCTGCTCCGTCTCGGGCCCAACGTCCACTGGACCGAGGAGAAGGCCTGTTTCGAAACGTTTCTGCGGGAGCTGGCGACGTTTTATGTGCCGGAGCAGTTGCCTGTCGCTCCGGTGCCCGTCATCCATCATCACAACAACAATGACGAAAACCACGACCACGACCACGACCACGACAACAGTGATGACAATGGTACGAATCAGCATAGACACGAGCAAGACGAGGACGATGTCCCGGCGGATGTGAAGAAGAGAAGGCAGCACGTGAGGTGGGCCGTGGAGAATATATTCTTCCCGGCGTTCAAGACCAAGTTGGTGGCTACCAAGTCGCTCATGAACGGGGGCATCCTGGAGGTGGCGAGCTTGAAGGGCCTGTATCGCGTGTTTGAGCGATGCTGACGCGGATGAGCGATTGATGGGATGTACTGTACTGCTGGGTTGGCTGGTTGTTGGGAGGATGCACTGCGGGAGCACCACTTTCTCGTCTTTGGCTTTTGTTTGCTTCCGGAGCTTGTTGTTGGTGCCTTTTTTGTGCAGAGGAGTTTCATGTGCGTGAGTGTCTTCTTCTTCTCCTTTTCGGGTGCTACAAGATGGGATGGGGGGGATGGGGGTTGGGGGTCGCAACGGCGCATTGGGATCTTGGGGCGCGTGTGTATTTGTGTTTGCTGCGATGGACTTTCGATTCCATGGCAATGACGCAGTAGTCTCTATGTATGTACGGTGTCTATTGTATCACGTCCATGTCACCACTCGTGATCTTTCCCTAATACAAGGTCATCGCAAGGGAAACCAAAAAAAAAAAACACAAAATCCATACAAAACCCGTCGCGAGTCGCGAGTCGCGAAACAAAGGAGAAAAAAAAACAAGACAAAAATTGCTTTTCATTCCAAATGCCCACACCCCAATGAGGACACAACCATCTCTCACGGTCCCTCCTCCACACCCATCCCCTCGGGCCGATGCCTCTTCTTGTAGGCCAAGAAGCGCACCAAGTTCAGGACCACCTCGTCGGCCCTGGCCCTCAGCTCGGGCTGCCTCTTCCGGTCGACGGCCCGGGCCATGGCCCTCACGGCGGGCAGCGCGGCCTCGAGCCGCGGGTACAGGCCGCGGCGCCAGAAGACGTCGGCGTCGTAGGGGAAGTGCTCGCTGGCGTAGATGTCGAGGAGCTGGTTGAGGGCCTCGACGGCGTCGGCGGGGGGGGTGCCGCCCGGGAGTCCCGGGGCGGGCAGCAGGGAGAGGAGGAAGGTGGCGATTTCGTGGTTCACGGCCGGGGGGCAGGGGTGGAGGGCGAGCTGGCCGAGGACGCCGATGCATTTGACGCCGAGGCGCTGGAAGGGGTCTTGGTCTTGGTCTTGGTCTTGGTCTTGGTCTTGGTCTTGGGGGGGGGCGGGTTTCGGCGTCGTGGCGTTGCTGGCGGCGTGGTAGAGGGAGATGAACTTGCGGTGCTGCCCGTCGTGGTCGGCTCGGAGGGGCGGCGGCGGCG